>VWPW01000040.1:578112-732490 GCA_013389825.1 Crypturellus undulatus
GGAGCCGGGAGGAGCCGGGAGGAGCCGGGAGGAGCCGGGAGGAGCCGGGAGGAGCCGGGAGGAGCCGGGAGGCCGCGGGCACCGCGCCGTAAGGGCCAGGGGCGCGCGGCCGCGGGAAGCGCTCCGGCGCAGCACCTGTGCGAAGAGGGAACGAAACACAACAAAAATGGGCGTCTCAGGACTTCACCGCCGCAGCGTTTGCAATCAAACTTCTCCAAGTTAAAAACCATTATCTGCATTAACTAAACACTGATGGTTCCTGGAGAAGATTCAGTCCCGCAAAAGTAACAGGCATTACTGTAAGGCTGTACTAACTCCCCATCTCCGCCGCAGGAGCTTTGCCAACCACTCACTAAATTGGCATAACTTTAAATGACACCTCATGAATTACTCAGCGGCAGAGTCACCTAGAGAACTGGTAATGAATATTGAGCTTACCTCAATCTCTAGTTCTGAAGTATTTTTACTCTCAAGAAATGTAAGTAATGCTACTGAATACTTAATTTAACACAAGTCCGATGCAGCTCCTCTTTAACTGACCTACTTTGGAATGTGACTGTCATCTGACTGCTGCTCCATTGTATCCAGTTAACATCAGTTTTTTATATGCAGAGTGAACTCTTAAATAATGAATGAGAGAACAAACTTCTGAATAGAAAATAGTCGCTCAACAGAGCATTTTTTAAAGGCCCTTCTCACACATGAATTTTCAGATGATATAACATTTTTAAATGCCTTTTTTTAAATCACATCATACTTTAAAGTACTGCTGAAATAATTTAATAAAGATTCCTTATTTAAAATGCCAGTGGTTATAAGAACACTGCCATGCAAATGAACACTTCCCTATTTTATTAGCATCTTTAGTACTTCTTTAATATCTATTTTTGTACATATTTAAGTCCACTTCAGCTCAAATCAGAGCCATTTCAACTATTTCTGCGCTGTGCAGGGACAGCGAGGCCCCTTGGGAGCTGAAGCACCACCAATACTTCCCAGGCTGACACTGGCATGATTTGTTACTGGGAGGTCAAGATGAAAATGCCAGTCTGAATGTCAGAATTTGTTGGTTTGCCTCAAGAAAGTAGTTGTTTGTACATATTATGGAATCAACATTCATATTAATCATTTTGTTCAGTCACTGATGAGTAGAATTCCATTTTAAAGTCATACTTAATTTATAAAGAATGAACAGAACTGAAAATGAGGCGATCCTGTGTGTGCAGGGGGGCTGAACTAAATGATCTCCAAAGGTCCCTTCCAACCTTAATGATTCTGTGATCCTACAAAAGATAGTCAGATTTACGTATTACATTTCCTTTGTTTCGCGGAAGGGCACACCATAAAACACAGTTATACCCTGCTAGTCCTCGAGGTGGCCATCTACCCAAAGCAGCTGCACTTCCCTCCATTTGAGGAGCTGCTTTTTATGCTGCTACAAAAGGCCTGGTATGGCTGCTACAAATCCTATTCTCCCAAATTTCATGTTTACATTTCGGGTATAAATAAATTACACATGCTGATAAATGACATACAAATATTAGCCTAAGCATATCATTATCATATTCAGATATGTGGACAGGCAAGTTATACAAATAAAATACAAAATTATTAGCTAGGAATGGCTACATATGGTACACCTAATATTCCCCAAACAAATATTTTAAAACTATTTCCCTAGTCCATGTTGTTATGTGTTTAGCCCTCTATTATTTCAGCATACACCACTTAGAAACTCGGCTCTTCTATCAGCAGGATGGTGCTTGTGAAATTTAACCCGAGTTAATGTGCTATCGACCCACTGGGCTTGCAGTGCAGCTCCGTGTCACTGACAGACCACGGATGAAAGAAAGGCCAAGGCTGTTATTTACGCTAAAGCTCCTTCATGCTCCTTTAGAAGTATAAAGGAATTGTAAAGTGATAACAGGGCTTTGGCAGTGTAAAATGGGCCTATTACATTCCTTTCATGTTGAAAACCCTGTCCGCAACACCCATACAAAGAGGTGTTTGCCATCAGACTGCAAATTACTATTTTTAGACCACACTCTTGATAAAAGGAACATCTTTTTTTAATAATGGAAGAATGGTAAACAAATTCCACTTTCAAATGACACAACACTCTACAGTTAAACATTATACTGATAACATGGAACAGTTTTGTGCTGTGCCAGGATAGCAGAGTAGTGTTCATTTATCACAACATCATCCCCAAAGTGCAGAAGAATATTCTATGAGGAACAGCTGATTTTTTTCTACTACTTTATACATGGAAATAGCAGCTATTTATCCAGCTGCATTAAAAATGAGAGAAAAAGTTCTTGTAGAGGCATCAAAGGCCGCATTGTAGTACTTTCTAAATATTAGTTATGTGATAAAAGACGACTTGGATAAATATGGTAGGTATTTCTGCCTCCTATTTTTCCTCGTCATCCACAGTTCCAATAAACGACGAGATAAAATAAGTATTAGTTACATAGTTTGGGACCAGAGCACCGAGCCTGAAGCTGTACTTACTGTGCACAAGCTGAAGAGTATTTTGTAAGAGGCACACTGCCGTCACAGCTGAGACGCGATATTCTGCAACTAGCATAACCACCGTCCTTCTCCAGGATAGGAGCTTGCTATGCCTGTTTCAATGGTAAAAAAATATCTGTCAGTAAACTCCGGTTTGTGCATAGCATGTTTTTCCTCACTACTTTTCGAGATTATACCAGCTTGGCAGTCTATAATTACATATTGTGTCTCTTCAAGGTTGTGTGATTGAGAAAATGTTATCTGCCCAAATCACATTTATGTTTCTGTAGTCCCCAGGGAAAAAAAAGAACAAAAGCCCAAAAAAAAAGAGTTAACCAGAAGCAGAATTATCTATCTGAACAACTACTGTAACATTGCGGTGGATTTTTCATCAGGATATAAATCAAACATGAAGTATAACTGAACAGTAGAAGTCAAGTGTAACTCAGGACAGGATATTTTGCGTTGTTGCTACAGTCTCTTCTGTCCCTCTAACCAGTGAAAAGCACCAACATGGTCTTCTGATATAGACATCCTTAACATAGCATCACAAGACCGAGTCATGCAGAGGTTGATTACCAAGTGTTAGAAATAAACAGGAAAAAAAAGTGACTCTTCCTAAAACAGACTCTTCTAAAGTGAGTACTTCCATCCTAAGTGGGTAAGGAGACAAAACTCCTACAAGAACCCGCAGAGTGCCCACAATGTTTCAACCTTGCCTATCTCCAATGCTACAGCAGAGCACTCCTGCCACATCCTTTAGTGAATACATTTTAATACTGTGCATTTTTAATGCATACCAGATAAAGTCAGTGCTTTCCATCAATGAATGTGACAGAACATGCCTTCCATTAAAATTGATCATAATTTTCTGAGTAGTCAGATGAAGCGACGGGTAAGTGTACTTCTTCATCCCTCAGAACACCGTGCTGCCTTTGTTAAAATTCCTCTTTTCTACTACTTAATCTTTTACACATGCTGTATTTGACTGTTGGAAGTGAAACAGGATGTAAAGGGAAAGGTTCTGCATTCTGCTAGCAGGCACCACGTACAGTGTTGACTTTTTTAAATGTGCTAATCCAGTAGACATCTAGAATAGTGAAGTGCTGCCAGACTGACAGCAGTTGGTCCCGTGAAGGGCCAGGGGACTGTCTGGAACAAACCTGGGCACACAGGAGGAGGTCAGGCAGCAACAGCCTCATAAACCACTATGGATATCATGGGATGACTCTTGGGAATGAGTTTAGCAGGAGTCCAGCTGCTGTTACCTACAACCTGCTAGGAAGTGGCAGTACCAGTTGGTTCTACGGAGGCGGCCAGCAAAGCACCTTTAATCCGTAAATTAAATTTATATCAGCCATACTCATAATAAGAGATTTCTCATTTTTTACTCATTCACATTGATTTAAGTAGGCATTATTTCTTCTGAAATAATTGACCATAAAGGTTGTGCTTAACATACTGAAAAATATACTTTCCTCTCCCCTTCTACTGCAGCAAGAGCAGGACAATAGCACTAAGCATCACAAAATAATATATTGCTTTTTGGCCAGACATAAATGAGCAGATTCAAAATAAAAGGCTTGGATACATCTGTGAACTGTCAGCATGAGTGAAATTCCCCTTGGTTTTTGTTCACAATTGTAACCAAAAACATAAATCTAACTTTAAAGGAATGAGGCTTGAGCCAGAAACTCATGCCTTGTGTACACTTAAAAGGGTTGGCTGGCAGAACTACACCTTAGAGCTCTACTGGCAAAGACACATTTGTGGAGACACATCTTACACTAGCAAAAGAATTCCTTTCTGGTATAACTTAAATCCATTTCCCAAATGGATCGTGTTATTCTGGCTAGAGGATGCTGCCAAAACAACAGCACCTACATGAGGGGTTTTGCCAGTATGGCCATGGCTCTAGAGAAGGGATTTTTCATCATTCTGACAGCTATTTTGGCAAAACATCTACATTTAGACCGAGTCCAAGTTAAAATTGGCATTGTTTTATGCTGTGAATAAAGCAAAAGAGAGGCATTGCCAGTTTATGGCCTCAATTTTACATTACTTGAAATTGTTTATTTTAAAGGAATGTGCGGGGCAGGATCCATGTGGTCCTTTGGATCTTTTCCTCTCACATTTGTGCTGCATTAAAATCTCTTGGTTTTTCAGTGAGGGAGCTTTGGCGACTGAGAAGCTGCCACTACAAGAAAAGATAGTGTCTGTGTTATTTACCCCAGACATAAATATCTTGATACTTCAAGCAATTTTCCAAAGTCAAGTCAACTGCAAAAGGAAGCCTCTGTGCACTGGACACCTAGATTAATATGTCATTTTCCTTCACTTTGTCTTCAGTTCAACAAAGGATTTAAGCCTGGGATTAATTATAGGCACTCACACAAGTCCTTTTCAAGTTTAGTAGTCATGTCAGATATAATAATGCTCCTTTATGAACTTTAATTAAGCAGATATTTTAAATTAATCATATGCTTGAGCACAATGTGGAATCAGGATTTCTGTCAAAAATGTAAGTTTATACAGAATGAGGCTATTTTTTTGGTATTTGCACTTTTTTTCCCGAACTGCATGGGAAGTCTGTATTTTAAAGATGTCCTACACGGTCTACTTTTCCAAGAAACAACGATATGTATTTGATTTTTTTTTTTTATCCTCCGTCCTTTGCTAATTGTATTTTCTTGGTTTCTGCCATGCACGTGGAGAAGTTTCCTCGATTTTGTAGCTCCGGCTGCACTCTCTCCTCTGCCTGTGTCCGCGCAGGCGCGACTGGCGCTGTGGGAGCAGCACTGCTGACACGAGGCCGCGTCCTGCCTGGGCGCAGTACAAGGAGGTCCCCAACACGCAGGAAATCTCATGCGCAATCAGGCACCGCTGAAGCAGTGAGCCAATTGGATGAGGAAGTCTGATTTAATCGAGACTTCTTCCTTCCTTTTTGTAAAACACAGAATGCGCTTCTCACAAGGAAACAAAGACATATTTTTCTGCAGTTTGAAAATGAAAAACAAGCCCTCCTTGAGCCTATCCAGACTCCAAATGCTCCACGACTAACATTCCCGCTGAAGCTCCCAGGTGCGTGTTTTTTGACTACAGTTTCTGATGTTACTTATAACTCAGGGAAGCAGCTTGAGCGGCATTCACCCTGAAAAAGAACGGGTTGAATGTTTCTTCAAAATATAACTATGTAATTTGTTGCAGGTTTCTTTGTATTCTGGATTTTTTTTTAAAGTGTGGAAATCAGTAGCTTGGTTAAAACAATGACTTTTAGATGTGAAAATGAAACAAAATTTTGATACTTGCATAACATACTACTCACTTCTGCAGCCTGCTATTTACAGTCATGTTGTATTTCTGTGGTAAATTATGTTTTTATGCAGTTTTGATGCATAGATAAATTGTATATATATATATATAATGTATTCAAAAAGAACATTTTGAAGTATTTTTTACTGACTCCTCTATCAACTGAATTGTGAGCAAAGTTTCTCTGTCATGCTAACTACCTGAAAAAGCAAAGCTTTTAAGATGCTCTTAAAACTTTTTCAACTGCTGATATAACACATTCATGTTATAATTAGATAGTAGAAAAAAAATCCATCCCAGGGAGACATATATGTGGCAAAGTGGCCAATCCAATCATTGGGCTATACCATAATAGGCATTTTATGAACACGTAAAATAGCAGTACTAGCATAAGACAAACATATAGATCTTTGACGTGCACTGTATTTGGGTGAAAAAGACAAGCAAAGGGAGAAATCTTCCACATAATAACTAGAAAAGTCAATTTTCCTTCTCCAGCCACTGTGAGATACAGTTGTTTCTTTCTCACAGATCAGAGATAAGTCCTTGGAGGGGAAATGAAACAGAAATACAACAAAAATATTGTTTGAGAAATCACTTTGTTTTGCTCTACAGGCCAGCATAGTGGTTAAGAACAGATGCCAAATTCTGGAGTGTTAAGAAGAGTAAATTCTAGCAATATGGAGAAATCAGACTGCTAGTCCTACTAATTATCTCCAAGAGCTGAGTTCATCCATACTACTACTTCAAGGTTAAGGGTAAAATACAAGGAGCAAAAATCTGGCCCTACTGAAGTTTCAGACAAAATCTCGCTGATAAAAGTGGAGCCAGAGTTCTCTATCTCATCTTATTTAGCATAACTTCTTGTTATGGTTCCGACATTTGATATTAATCTGGCAAAAAGATTTTCAAACACTTTCAGTGGCAATAGCAATTGCTCTTCACTAACAGTTGTGTGTGTATTTCTATTTATTACTCTAGTATTTATGAAATGAAATAGATGACCCACAATTTGTTCACAGATATCAATGAGCAAATCAATAAAAAAGAAAATTATCAGACTGGTTCCTCTAAAGGGCTGCTACTAAGAAATGTCATACTTACTGTAATCTTCCAGTGACACCTTTGCAATGGACCAAGACCCACAAAACACAGCAGGGAGCGAGCTCTTGGAAGCTGGAAGCAGGATTACTCCTTTCTGTGTCACAGATCCGTCTGAAGAAGAACAAAACCATTCCAAAGCTGAAATTTCATGTCAAGTGAGCAAAGAAAACACAGGAAAAGATGGTCTTCAAGGTTGATGCTATCCTTTCCTTCTATTTCTCATGTAACTATCAGTGCTGTTGACCTTTTACGTAAAAACTTCTGCTTTATTTTCTGCAGATTTATACTGCTATTGCTCCACTGAACCTGTAATAATAACGGAGCAATGGTAAAACAAGTGTGCATGCTGGTATAAATCCTTCCTCATAAAATGTGCTCCAGACTTACTTACACACCAGGGACCGAACCAGTGGTCATCAGATGGCCTTTCTCATGAACATGCTTTCTGTACATCACAAAATCTGAATATTGGACAGCAGTAGCAAGGACACGAAGAACTACATTGAAAATAAGCTTGGTCTATCATATGCCTTGGAGAGAAGCTACACTGAACTTCTATTATGCCTAAAATTGCTCTCATTTGTTATTAAAATTGTTAAATATAATCCATAATGCATACAATTTCTTCAAGAAAAGCCCCTGTAAAGCTGTTTAAACAGCACATCACTCAAGCAATAGATGCTTTGCAGAGATCGAGCCAAACCCCAGTGAGGATACCAAAGGTATTTTAGTGCCTTTACAGTTCTATTTCTGTATCAAGCAGTTATCTTCCCATTCATTTACGATACTCACTTCCACTGTCTGAATGTTAAATATGTTGCAGACAATGACTTCAGCTGACTACCCTGGCAGAAACATCATTTTAGCAAATGGAGACTGCTGTGCCCACTGAAATGCAAATATTCCATTCATATTACCCATTTTGCTGTCCTATAGGCCACCCGATGGATACTGTTATCACTAGGTTTCAAAGACAGAGAAAACAGCCTTTTGAAAAACAACACCAAATTCTCCTATAAGCAAACTCTTCAATCTGTTGTCCTCCATTTTGTAAATATATATACGTATATATACACACATACGTATACGTGGGTGTGGAGAGAGGTATACAAATAAGTATCACTGTGGCATCAGCTCAGCTTTGAAAGAAAAGAGGAAGTGAGAATTTCCCCTTAGCTCTGCTGCTTATCCGAGTTTCTCCTTTAAGCTTAGGGTATGTCTCAGCTTTCACCTCTTAGTGCACAACCCCAACATTTGAACCTGGTCAGGATTTTAACGTGTGTCTGAGCTGCACTCTCCTGCTCTAAGCAACAAAGAAGCCTGGAGAAATGTCTAATTCAGAGGACTGTCTGAGTTGGGCTTTCCTAGGGCTACTTCTGGGGTGCTGAAGCTTAATTCTTGTTCAGGCTTTCCCTGAGGTTACAGCCTAGATGTATGATACTTCTTGACTATTTTTTCCTACTTCAGGCAGTTTCCACTAGGTAAGAAAGTTTATATTCTGCACCCAGTTTAGTCTCTCAGGGAATTTGGAGCTGTGCTTATTCGTACTGGAATGACTTAGCAGTTCCCAGGTGTTGCTGTTAGAGCATTAGAAAGTCTAGGCTCTGCTTTCACAATAAATGTGTAAGAGTTTTCTTTCCAAATGCAAAGGTTACAATCTGGAATATTAAATGTATTGTTTTAGATTCCAGTGCATCCCAAGGTTCCAATTCTTCAATGACAACTAAGGAGCTTCAGGAATACTGGGAGAAAGAAAAGCGCCAGTGCAGACAAGTCAACCTTGTTTTTGAAATTCCGTCAACTAGAATTGTAGAGCACCACTTATCTAAATATGTGGTAAGCTAAAAATGAATATGTAAAATGATCATTAATTTTTATTCTCTCTACAGGGATCTGCACAGCATGGATCACTACATGAAAGTCTCACCAAAGGCCAAGTTTTGCAAGCCTAGATCATACAGAGTAGAACCTATTCTCAGAGTGAGACATTGTTCACAAGGCATAACTGGTGGAAACTTCCCCTAAAAAATACATTGACAGACAGTTTCTAAAAGCTGCACCATTCGAAAAGTGATATCAAGTAAAATAGCATCTCTAGCGCTCTTAACACCAGGAGATTTGTCAACAGTAAAAAATATGCATAGATATAAAAATATCAATATAGTTATATTTGTTTGGAGCTAGGCTGGTAAAACAGCTGCATTGTGTTTGTCCAGCTTCCATGGGCAAAGATTTCTGTTAGCACAAGTGCAAAATTCTTTGATGTAGACAAGGTCTAAGTCTAAGCTAGATCTCCCTCAGGATGGTTCCTCTTCCCTGCCTGGAGTTCCATTGGATGGCATATTTCTATTGGATTTTTTTACAGTCAAACATAAACATAAATAAACATGAGGGATGGGAACAATGGAATAGATTGGGGTTTTATATATTTTCTCACAGTACTGAGACTTCTTGTTTTTTTCTGTTTTTGCTCTTGGCCTTCTGGAGGACTCATCTAGGGAAAGCTATCCAATGTTTCTTTGTTTCTGTACTCCTTTCGCTGAAATTCAGATAGGGATGATTTCCTCCTTTGCAAAATGTTTGAGATCTACAGATGAAACCTGCTAAAAGTTGTATTTGCATTGCTCATACTGGGCGTCTAAACTCAGCAGGATTTGAAGCAAGCAAACATTTCAGAGACTGTCCTAGCATCTTGGTGGATGCTATACACAGCTAATTAGGTGCTGCCATTCTCACATGCACTGAATTGCTCTTGAATAAAATAAAATTTATTTTAGTAAAACCATATGAGGATGAGGATATTACTTTACTTGTAGTGTGCAGTAGCTAAGCTTTGTCATAAGTTCAATGCCTAAAAAAGGTGATGGTGATCACTACATGAGATTCTTTGGATACATTTTTCAGCAGTGAGTGGGACAAAGAAAATGACATAGTGTATGCAAATAAAAAGCAATCAGTGAAGTCAGCTCAGATATATGTATTTCTAAAGGATATGGTATCTGAAGATTAAAACTAAGGCCAAAAAAAAAAAAGAAAAGAAAACCAGAAAGATACATGTGCTAGCACTGGTTCACATGTCCCAGTACCAGCAAAGAGAACAGATGCCATAAGTGAGCCTGCTCCANCTTTGGATATATTTTTTCAGCAGTGAGTGGGACAAAGTATAGGAAAATGCCATAGTGTATGCAAATAAAAAGCAATCAGTGAAGTCAGCTCAGATATATGTATTTCTAAAGGATATGGTATCTGAAGATTAAAACTAAGGGAAAAAAAAGAAAAAGAAAACCAGAAAGATACATGTGCTAGCACTGGTTCACATGTCCCAGTACCAGCAAAGAGAACAGATGCCATAAGTGAGCCTGCTCCAGAGCCTGTTTAATTCCGCGTGAACACTGTGACGCTGACTGTGATCCAAAAGCCATCAAGGTCCTTAAGTCCGTGTCCTTAGCTGGTGTCCAGATGATGCAGCCAAGAGAGCTGTGATGAGGCTTCACTGGTCTACACACATTAAGAGTTTGGCCTGGCAAATTCCTCAACATTACTGTTCTTGGGTCAGGACCAAGAGGGAATCAATTTTACAACACATAGCACTCAGTTTTATTTTGCAATTATTTTTCTAATATCGCATTTATTACAGTCTCTTCCTTTCTAAGGCCAGTGAAGAGCTGAGGAAAACTTACTTTTAAATTGGGAGAATATTGCTGCTAACTGTTAGTGAAGGATTTTGGACAGCAAGCACAGATTTTCTTTAGAAACATCACTTTTTCACGTTAATTACATGCCAAGTAAGCTTGAGGAGCAGGACAATGATTTAGAGGAAAAAAAAGTCCTTGGAGTCTTTCCATCTAATTTTTGCATATGCTGAATATTCCTGCCAACTATTCCGTCTTCTTCACAGCATTAATACCACCCCTAAATCCAGAGAAATATCTGATAAAAAACAGCATTTCTGAGTCTTACAACTAATGTAAAATATACTACACCCAATACTAAATCTAGGAAATCCATTCTGTTCACTTAAGATCATTGACTGCAGCAGCCATGGCCATTATAAACCAAGTGCAGTTACAGAAATGCTCTGTGAGGGATTCTGTGTGCTTCAGTCTTTGCTAGATCACCATGTAGCACCTTGCAGGACAGAATCAGCTGGTACTTCGTTCATCTACTAGCTTTTTTATATACACTAAGATAAAGTCTGCTGACAAGAGTCTAAAACAAGAGGAGATGGGAATTATATGTTTGATGGATCCAGTTCTCAAAGGTCTACCCTGCACTGAGAATACACCAGACTCCTAAGATGCAGTTAGTGCAGGAGCAGAACCACAAACCACAGGACTGTAGCAGACTCCTATGGCGAGATTGGTACAGGAAGGTTTCAGCAACAGAATATGCAAGCGCAAGGTCTTTCTGAAGCAGTTACAAACACAAGTTGCACTGAGGCTACAACAGTCATTCTGATGCTTCTTCTTCTGTTTTGTTGTGCTAGATGTATAAAATCATCATTCTGCAAACAGGAAGTTTTGACTGCAACAAGTCTATAATTGAACGACGCTATTCAGACTTCGAGAAACTGCACAGAAAACTGCTGGAGGACTTCAGGGAAGAAATGGAAGACGTGACCTTCCCCAAAAAAACTCTGACTGGGAACTTCACAGAAGAAATAATCAATGAGAGGAAATTAGCCTTTAAGGACTACCTGAGACTTCTATATTCCATGAAATATATCCGAAGATCAAAAAAATTTATTGACTTTTTAACAAGGCCAGAGCTTGAGGAAGCATATGGTTGCCTGCGGGGCGGCCAGTACACCAAAGCTTTGGAAATTCTGTTAGAAGTCATCGGTCTGCAGGAACGGCTCACGAGAGGCAACCCTGTCTCAGTTGTGCCCACTCTGTGTGCCATCATGGTGTGTCACAAGGACCTGGAAAACCCAGAAAGTGCCTTTGAGTATGGAGAGAAGGCTCTGTTACACCTTCGTGTGCACACCAGCCACAGGTACTACATACCCTTGTTGGAAACAATGATCACTTTGGCATACGAACTTGGCAAGGATTTTCTGGCATTGCAAGAGAAGCTGGAAGAAAGGAAGGCAAAAAAACACCCAGTAAAAATTTTTACCCTGAAAGAACTTGCAGTTCGGGAGTATGTGCAGTGAACCTGAGAAAGGATTTGGCTTTCATTAAGGAATAAAGCCATCAGCTCCTCATCCTGAACACAGCTCCTGACAGAGGAAGAACTGAAAATCACGTGTTTGGATAATAGAAGTTTATACTTAGCAAAATGTTAGTGCCCCTTTTAAATACGAAAGGTAATTTATTTATGTTGGACAATACTGTATTTGCTCTATAGATACAATTTGCTCTAGGTTTATCAAAAGCTTTGGAAAGAAATTGGTAACAAAAAAATTTTTTTTTTTGAATGTTTTGTAAACATAGCCCATGTCACGTATATTGTCAGAACAGCAAAATGTAAGCAATAAAATACTTAAGCATCTGCAGAATCACAGGTTTGGCTTGCTTGTAATTTTTTACTCCTCCAACTGAAGCACCGTCAAGAAGCACTTTGCCATATCTTAAGATGATGGGATTGTTTCTGTTCCCACAGAAGGCAACTGGTCTAAGGGGAGGGGTTGGAGGCAACATTTACAATTAACTTTGGTAGAAGCAAAAAGTACAAGTGCTGATGGTTGCAGTGGAGATGAGGGAGTACGCTTCATTTGCTTTTTGTAGCTGATAGAGTTTCATGGCTTGTATTGAAGCCCCATTCTTGTTTGAGGTGATTTTTAAACACAGCTCTGACCCAAGTAGAAAATTCATACCACATGCAATATATACATCATGAAAAGGAACCACAAAAGGATGCTGTGGAGTGGAACATCTGGCTAATATAAGGGTAGTATTTAATTCTGATTATCAAGCTGTGAGACACATGGTTAACAGACAGTCTGTGCAAAGCATGTGCTTCTCCGTTCTCTTTTGGAGGTTTGTGTAAATGGGGTGTTGCCTTAGGTTTGCACCCTGGGACACATGATGGAGATACCATCTTGCAGACACTGCAGTGAAACAGCTGATTCTTTCAGGGATCCCATCCACGCATATGAAAACTGCGCCTGTATGGGCCCCAGTACCTCTGGGAAAGCTTCCTAACTGCTGGAAAACTCAGTGTTTACCTGATGCCTGGAATTCTCAACTCTATTATCTCTTCCACACCAGTGTTTTAATAATCCTATAAATTAATTTTCATAAAATACTGTAATTAACAAGGTCATACTTACATGGGCTGTTAAGTCTCTGCTGAACATGGTCTGCTGGGCACTTCCAGGCCTGTCCTCCAGGTACGAGAACTGCATTCACTGCTATGACTCCATCTATAAATTAAGAATAACTATATTAATTTATCTCACAGACACATAAAGGAATCAGCTAATTGAAAATGCACTCACCTTTAAAAATTCTGTTGTGTGATGTTACGAGGAGGATAGCTTGGAAAGAATACAAAATAATAAAAGGGTCTAGAATGGAAGGTTAATATTTTAAGTAGTATTTAACAGCTAGGCATTAAATTCTAAATATGCAGATTATTTATTTGTTATTTGACATACATTATTATTTTTTCTAGTGATAACAAATGTCAGAGAAATAAGAGTATTTAGTTAAAAGACATGAGGACTAATCTGCCCACAACATAGTATGCTGCAGGACAATTACAGCTCATCAAAGCTAACATCTTCTTAGAGGGTCATGAACGAATCAGTAACAGAGCGGTGAAGAAGCAAGCGCGTCTGCAGCTTGCACCCCAGACCCAGGCAGATAATGCAGAAAGGGTGTATGGCCATGGCCCTGCTCCACCTCCACAGCAACTTACAGTGAAAAAATGAAAAATATTGTCCCTTTGCTCCCTCCTCTTATCACGTACCTTGTCTTAGCTGTGTTGGATACTTCTCAACCTGTGGAACAGGGCTTGAAGAGCTAATTGTGTCCACAGACGTTCATCTTACAGCCACCTATAAGATTACAGGGGTCCGTAGAGACCCCCCCCCTCTAGAAGGAACAAGCATCAGGAAAGAGGTGCACCAGAGACAAGAAGGAACAGATGTCACTTGTGGCAATACCATTACTTTTCATCACCGAAGGTTTAACTGGTCCATTGCTAATCAGTTTCTGTTGGCATGGCTGTGCGCATTAGGAATGTAAGGAGGAACAATTTGGCTAACAATAAAATTAATTTCACTCAGAAGACCCTAAACAGTGCCAAAAAATAAAAAACATTGTTTCACTGAAATAAGCCAAGTTTCTGCTGAGAAAACTAAAATGCTCCTATAATTAGTGACTTTGTCCGTGTGCATCAGAAGTGCCTCAGAACACAGACACATCAGTTTCCTTGTAATATGGGGGGAGTGGGGAATGGACCAAAAAATGCTGAAATGGTGTAAAGACAAAGCAACCTGTCTGTTAGGGAATTCTTCTACACCAAATGTCTTCACAAGAGAGTCTTTTCAACATTGCACTTGCAGCACCCGCTCAGCCCCAGCTCCCTGGTGTTCCTCAGAACCAACCTCCTTCCTCTTGAGCTCTGCCCAAGGAGAAGGTCCAGTCACTTTAGGAAAGGCTCACAAAAGGTTAATCTTTTCTTCAAATTTCTCTGCCGATCTCTTGTCCTCTCCCTCTCTTGTTTCTGAGCTGCTAGCTCTGCATGGGGCTGGGGGCTCGGCTGAGCTGTCCCCAGGGCTCCCAGGCCAGCAGCAGAGCGTGGTGCAGCACCAGGGAAGCCCCTTTGGAAGAAGGAAGCATTGCCATTACCACAAACGTGTAAATACAGCATGAAATGGAGTGAGCAGGTAGTTCTTGCTTCCCCTCAGCTATTTCACTTCTGCTTTGCATTGGTGCGCAATATTGAAGTGGTAAAAGCCACTAAATTCCTTTCAGCGGAAAAATCCTTTTCCTTCCAAACGACGTATGCTTTTTACAAAGATTTTCATCAGCTCAGTTAAATACATGGAAATGAGTAGTTGCTGGCACTGGTATTGCTCACATTACAAACATTTGTCACCCAGCCTCCGTACCCAGTGGGCAGTTTGATTCAGTGCACAGAAAGTCTGGAGACAAGGTTGTGCCCTGGGCAATGTCACAGGCCTACTGAGTGACCTTGATAAGTCTAACGATATCTCAGATTTAAATTTAAATACTGATAACGTTGTTTTGCCCTCTTTTATAAAGCTGTATTTTACTTACATTTTATCCTTATGTTCCAAAGCTTCTTATAAGCAACATGAGAACCATTTTCCCCAATTCACAGTTGTGAAAACTGGGGTGTAAATAAGAGAAGCAACCTTCTCTAGCACAGTGGTCTAGAGATGACATTACCTGCCTAGAGAAAATGGTAAACATCAGTAGCTTCCCAGATCTACAAAACACAGCCTTGTCACACGTGCATGCCTTTAAATTCATCTTGCAAGGTCAAATCCAACACAGCTTAATTTTTGCCTGATTTAAGATATTTTGGAGAATTGCATGTGGTATCTATGGAAGAAGAAAATCATTGACTAAAACATTCAAAAAAGATGTAAGGGACTGAATAGGAAAAATATTTTATCTGATATTTTACAAAAGAAAGTATAACGTTAGGGTTTTTAGAACATGGAAAAAAATCCTCAGGTTTCAAAATCATTTTCCACAAGACAGAAAAATATTTTCAAATACATTTTTCCATTTTTAAGTAATTCCCCTTAGAACTCCACTATTTCTTTCTCTTACTCCTATATTTTAAACAAGAATTGCACCAGCACTAAAGAGTATTCTAAATATTAGCAACCTATTTTTATCCACTTTGTGCGACCTTCAGCTGAGATACACATCACACTACGCATCAGACCACATCAGATAACAATCCAAATATATTTTCACATTCAAAATCTTCTTTGAAAAAGTCAAAAAAGAAATTATTGCCCAGCCAACATCTGCCTAGCATGTCTAACAAACCACAAGCTGCATGTTCACCAGCTAGAAGAAAATTTAAATAAAATCTGGGCAGATAATCTCCAAGAGTCCATAGAGAGCTGTACTCCAATCCATTGAGCTTTGCCCCATTTCCATATCAATTATTATATCATTTGGGGCATTAAGTAGATAATACTGTTTACACAACTTTCTAAAATAACTAAAGAAGCCCAGGAGGATGCCTAGTTACTTATGAAACATATGCAGACAAGATGCTCTCTGTGCAATGCAGCATCTTGTTTACAGGGAATCCTGTGATCTTTAGCACATTCTTGTTATTAACTCTTGTTATCTGCTGCATCACTGGAGGATAATATTTGCTTTCCTGCATCTTAATAAGGCTAAATACATCCATTGAATTCAACAGATTTGTACAAGCAGCATGGGAGTCCAGCTCAGGACGTAAGCTGAAATCTAGAAAGGTTTTGCGGCTCAGACGGCAGCTGAGCAAATCAAGACAAGAATGTTTATTTTCTGATCAGATCAAAGCTAGGGGCAAGATGTGTTGAAAAACTAAACACAGTTGTAATGGTGTAAAATACTGACTGTCAACTCCCATCTGGATGAGGTGAGAACCCCAAAGAACCAACCTGTTTACATTAAGATCACATTACAGCATATGTTCATTACACTTTGTGGGTATATATTTGCTGTATATACAGATACACAAGACACTAATTTTCATGTCAGACCAGTGAGAGTTGAGAGAAACTGCACTAAAATAAATTAGGTTTAAAAGAAAATGAGAGCAGAATAAGGTCTGCTGTGTATATAAACACGTGTACGATCGCTGTACGTGCTGGATGGATGGACGGACAGATGGATGGATGAAGCAGACGGATTTGGATGTTTTGATGCTTAATATTTGTTTGCCACATGTTTTAAGAGATTTAAATGAAAGCTACTATTATAAGGGCCACATGGTTATTTACATATATACTTGTAAGTGTATATATATATGTATAAACTGCATGTAACACATGCAGTTTTTAAATCTACTATCTCATTTTAGAAAAAAAGCATTAGAACAAGGAATAGATCTACAAATCTATAACTATATAGGCAAGAAAAATACTAAAGAGAAACAGACTGAATAGACATTCATATAGCAATTGCTTTAAACCAACACCATTTAAATATCATTTCCTTTCAGCCAACGTGATAGTAGGCTCTACCAGTGGTATCTGAAAGGAGATCCGAAAGAATTTTTCTGCAAATACAGGGTTTTAACTCCCACCATTTTTCTTCACTATTAGCACTTCTACAATATTTGTCTCCACTGTGACAAGCAGCTAGAGCTCCGCTAGATGGAGCCGCAGCATTTGTAGGGACATGGAGCCTCAGCCAGCTGCAATGAATGGAAAATAAACTTTTTTTAACAACAAAAAAGACTGGAGTATTTAAAATTAAAAAAAAAAAAAAAGTTGAACACTTAAATTTTAAACTCTCTCTCTATACATATGTATATCAATTCCTTTGCAGGTTTCAGACTGTAGCTTTCTCGGTGTCCTTCAGAACGATTTACCCTGCGCCTTTATCAGCAGCGGTACGAGCTGGCTAGAAAGCTGAAAGGGAAAATGTTCTTGCAGGCTTTTAGACCTGGTGAGTTCAAAGCCAGAGCCACTGCAGTGCCTCAGTTCCTGCAGTACCTTTTCCCTCTGATCAAAAGGAACCAAGTAAAACTTGCAACTCTTAAAAGAACTATCAAATAATGGGGGGAGGGAAGGGAAAATAAATGAGCCCATAAGGCTTTCTGTACAGCTGGGGAAGTTTATGGACTCCATTTTAGAGAGCTGCACGCCCAAGCATGGAAATGAGCCCTCAGTGAGTTTTGAGTCTGACTAGTCTAAAATATTTTAAAGTTCTGTTAATTGTAAAAAAAAAAAAAAAAAAAAAATACAATCCAACCCCCACCACATTATTTGATCTGAGCTTTGTTTCTTTGCTGGTCACCCTGAAAGGGAAGGCTGACCAGTGAAGTCACTAGTCACCTCCTCCCTCCGAACTTTCGGTAAGAAAACTTGGAAACACCTTTTGCACTGATAAGCAAGGTAGATTGTTCTAGTTGGGGTCTGAATTTCCACCAGTTTTGCTAGCGATCTCTATCAAGGGGCCAGAGCTGCCTGTATTTGGAAGCTGCCTTCTCCCCACGCTGCGTGCCAGCTGCAGACAAGAGCTTGAAAGGGCCTCCCCTTGCAGCAGCTTTTCTGTTTTGTCTTATTTTTCCCCAAAAAAGGTTTCTGAAGAGGCTGTCAGCTTTCAAAAGTGCTTAGGAAACAGCACGAGGGAACTGGGCAGCCCAGCAGCAGCAGAAAGCAGGGAGATGATGCCAAAGTCTGCAAAGGCAATGCTCTCGGGAGGCAAAAGCTTTGAAGGGGGTCTCCTCATTTCTATTCAGCTTCTTCCAGAAATCCTGGAAGGAAGAGGAAAAAAGGAGAGTAAGAGCAAAAAAGAAATAAAGAAAAGAGAGCAAGAGATACAATCTCTAAAGACAAGACGTGGATTTGGTGGTTCCTGTCCCTGCACCTGACCTCCAGGAACAGGAGCTTAGTGTGTGCCGAGTTGGAAGGGGGGGGACTTCTGTGAGTTCAGCAAAAATATACAGGGCTTTTACAGCACTTCACATGTTTAGAACATCTTATAAATACCAGGCCAGATTAATCCAGGCTTTAAATCTGCATAAACCTTGGCAGGAGACTCTGGTGCCCGTGAGATTATAAAATCTGCCATGAAACTCAATTGTGATGATCTAAAGAGGAGACTCAAAGACACCACAGCCAGGAAGAAAAGTTTGTTATTGGGAATCATGAAGAGAGAAAAGATATCTGTGAAGAAGTAAACAAATTGTGGCGGCCGCATTTCTAGGGCTCACACTAGAAACCTTTGGGGAAGGAAGGGCATACATTTTTCACCTCTTCTGGAGAACAAAGTATGCTGATTTTTAGGGGAAAAAAAAAAAAAGACTGAAAGGAAGAATAGGGGTTGGGGTGTTATATTTCTTTTTTGTCCTGAGGACAGAGGAGATGGCAGTGAGGACTCTTCGTTGTAAGTCAGCACAGAAAACAGCATAAATTTCATAGTCTTCCCAAGCAGCATTGAACCCAACTAGCTTGCTCCTCAGCTAACACCTTCCATGTTCACGAGATCAGTCCTCAAGCCGTCAAGAGGCTTGATTCGTACTGTATTGCCAGGATGTATTTAAAACGTACTTACATTTTAAATGTATTTAAAATTATGATTTGCCCTGCTGTGAGGCAGCATAATGAAAACCAACCGACCTTCATTATATAAGTTTCCTGTCTAGGAAAGGAAGCCACTTCCCTTTGGGAAGACCACTCTGCAGCACCCCTGTTGCTATCCCCAAGCTGTTCAACACCCCAGTGAAGAGGCAGAGCCTCAAGATCGTGTGCATCTGATCCCAGCATGTTCTCCCCATTTCGGCCCCTCCATAGCACGCCAGTGAGCCTAACAATAGAAAAGAGGATGGAAGAGAAAGCACAATAAACAAACCAAAAAGGAATGCAGAGACCAAGAACAATTGTGTAACTAATCACAGCCATCAGAGGAAGCATATGGTAGAGTTGGGCAGCTTTTCTGTACGCCAGTCCAGATGGACATCTTTCTCCTGTGTGTATTTACAGTCACCGTTTTGCACCTCTTGCCCCATGTGGCCCCACTACCTTCACTCGGCTGCTTCCTCTTTGTGTTCTCCTGTCGCCTTCTCTCTGCCTCAGACACTGCAATTACATTTGAAGAGAAACACATTATAGCTGCTGTGGCTGGATTTAGTAGCAATGGAAAGGCCTCTGAACTGCAAAAAGAGTATATAAGAGAGTAACTCACAGTTCCCTTCCATGGGGAGCAATGGTGGTGATCAAACTGCTTCCTCAAAGAAAGGTTTTTTTATTATTATTTATTTAGAGCAAGAAGTTTAAAGGAAAGTCTTGTAACAACAAAAGAGATCATAAGCCAGTCTGTTTTTCATAAGGATCTCTAAATCTGAGGAAAGATCTATCTCTTTTGGCCTCCCTCCTCAGAGTGTCTCCCTGTGTCAGCCTGCCCCTCCTGACAGCTTCTGGCAACAATCTTCCTTTTTTATTCCTGAGAAACGACTGGAGTTTGTTTTATCTCCAGGCCCCCTGCTCTGGCAAAATGAGATTTGCATCACTTCGGATCGATGATTCAGGTCCCTCAGAGCTGTCTGTTTAGCCTGTCTTCCTAGTGCATGATTGAGGCCGTGTCCCAGAACAGACTGTGTGCCTTCCTGCTCGCTTATCAGAAACAGTGCGTTAGAACAACATGCACACACAGGGAGATCTGATAACCCACCTATACATTACCTCACGTGCCACCTCTGGGCCCTTTGCTGTATTCCCACTATTCACTCAGGTCAGTGTTGTTAGAGCAGTGATATCCATCATGCAGCATCAACCATATGCTCAGTCACTTAAAATGTGTATGTAGTTCAGAGCTAATTTTAGTCTGATCAGAAAGTGCTCTGGAGATGCCTGCATAAAAGGTGCTATAGAAATTGCTATAGGTGCTTTAGATAGTTGCTATAGACATTGCATCCTATCCAAACCAAGTTCAATATGGTTCAAAATCAGCAATGGTAGTAAAGAAGACAGCAAGGTCAAGGCTGGTAGAGAGTCTATGCTGGAGGTGAATTATAGCCTCCATATTTTTACAGGTGAAAAAAAGGGCATTCAAGGGCAATCCAATTCCGATGCTTTGAGATATGAGCTGATGACCTGCAAAAATTATGAACTGATTTATAAATAGTGGATAGCTGAGTTGCAGCCATACAGAAAAGCACAAGTGGATCTAGAATATGGAATTCTTTAAAGTATCTATTTCTTGGCTATTCTCCCTACCTCACTGTTAATATTTCAAGGCACATGATGAGGGCAGTGTGCTGTGTGAATCGATGCTCAGAACCACTGAGACAAGCCATGTTTTCCCCCAAAATGAAGAAGAAACAGCGTGCTGAGGTCAGATTCAGACAGTTGGGTATACATGGATAATTGCAAGCACCGCAGTTCCTATATGCAGCCTTCACAAACATATATTGATTCACCAGAATGCCTCCAAAAGAAAAGGAATTCTTAAGATTTTTCAACATTCTCCCATGAGAACATTTTTTTCCATCCATTGTGCGCCCGTTTCAACGTTATTTCTATTTCCAGCAGTTTTCAGTGAATTGCAGAATTCCTCTCTGACACAGCTCACCTTTTAGAGATATTTTCCAATTGATCTAGTCCATTCATTCTACCTATGAACTGATTTGCCTATGCTTTTTTAAAAAACAAAAAACAAAAACCTAAAAGATGCATGTAAAATGTAGCATCATTAACAATTCTTTAATATATACAAGCAAATCTGGCAACTTTAAATCATGTTACTTCTTTGAAACATGCCACAGACTGTCTTTTCCACTTTCTACTTAGTGAATCTTCATAGGGTTTTTAATACTCTTTCTACTTTTGCCATGATCAAAGGAATTGCTCTCCGTTTGCTTGTTCCTCTGATAAGTGATAAAAGATGTCAGTGAGACTAATGAGAACTGCCTCCAGCTTCCTTCATAAAGCCCTGTAGAAAAGAAATCACAATGCATCGTCAAACCTGCTAGTCTTTTAGGAAATAAAGTGCGGAAAAATATTAGGCACAAAGACAACAGGGGGAGGGGAGTGGGGGAGGAAGGAAAGCAAGCTTTCACATAAGAAACAAAACAGGATAATGATGAGTAAGTAGAAATATTAGTGCCATCAAGAACCTGTATTGGGGTAAACTGGAAACAACTGCACACTCAAGCTGCCTGTGAAAATGCGGAGTTGCACTGCTTTGTGTAATGCTGTTTTCTTTCTT
The DNA here is from genome assembly GCA_013389825.1 of Crypturellus undulatus. NCBI lineage: Eukaryota > Metazoa > Chordata > Aves > Tinamiformes > Tinamidae > Crypturellus > Crypturellus undulatus. Next base: position 599,904 of record VWPW01000040.1, read on the forward strand.
TTTTTGCCCCGTTACAGATGCTGAAAAGGTAATGTAAGGCCTTTTTTTTTCTTCTTAAGAAACAGCAAGTGCAAGATCAGAATCCAAATCCAGATCAGACCTTTTCCCTTGAGCACTGAACGGCATTGCGTTATTTTTCCAAGACCTGCGAGAGCAAAAGCTCTCCAGCCCCAGTGCCCAGTCCACGATGGCCTCCTCAGCCAGGAGCGAGACCCTGAGCTCGGGGACGTGGTGCNGCTCAGCCAGGAGCGAGGCAGCACCTCCGAGACCCTGAGCTCGGGGACGTGGTGCCAGTTACTCGCACTGAAAATGGCTCAATGAACCCCGTGGATCAAATGGAGAGATGTGTGTCTATGTCGAGACCAATGCAAAATAGGTGAAGATTTTAATTTCTGCTACAAACCAACTTTGCAAGTCAATTCCTCTTTCCAACTGCTGTTTCTACTTTCCTTCGGCAGATTTGCTGCCTAGTAGCTCCCCATCAGGGGTGCTCGCTTAAGCTTTCTCTAACCCAAATGATGACCAAACGTCCATTACGTAAATACCTCACTGAGGTAGGGCAGGCAATTTCAGTTCTTTGAATTAAATGGCAAAAATGAAGATGGGATCTTACATCAAATGGAAATACCCTGTGCTTGGTCCATCCTGTATTCAACCATGTTGCATTAGACCTGTGGGTTTTTAGCCGCTTTTGTGAGAATATATTTTGCACCTAAAACTAATTGTTTTCATCAATAAAGAAAGGCCTGTTGGTGGAAATGGGAATGGTTGTTTCTAACTATCGTATCATTCCAGGTTTTAAAACTAGTAGTTTTCATCTTAAATCTCATTTTCACTCATAGGTGGTAGAGGAAAAGAGACATTCTGCTTTGTCAGAGACACGGCTCTTCAAGGGCCAGATACAGTGAAATGATCTTTAATTACAAAGAAAAGTTTTAATATTGCCAGCTCTTTGGGAAGATAACAGAAGAGTACAATAACAGAAGAGTACAAAAACACCTCAAGAATTTTCTATCTGTTGACTGTAGTCACTGAATGAAATTTAGAGAATAACTGGAATTTACAGAACTATTTTCTTTGCACTGCTAACCAGAGTAGTGGCTCACTGGCCTGACTTGAAAACTCTGATAGCAAGACGTGGTTTGATTTTTTTTCTTCAAACTTTGAATGATTTAATACATCAGAGTAAATTGGACTTAATATAGGCTTAAAACTTGATTTTAAATAGTTTTACTCAAGAAAGACTTTTTTAAAACTTAAATTAAAACCCCAATTTATTTTTTAGCCATTGATTTTTATCCATCCTGCTGTTCCTCTTCATTAAGGGAAGAACAACCGTGATGCCTCAACAGAACAGAGCTCTGATCTTTCTCCCAGGGCTTGTTTCCCCTTTATACTAATATTAAATATGAAGGTTCTATGGAATCCTAAATAAGAAGAAATGAGTTTCTAGGCTGGCGAGGGGAGGGATTAAGCCAGGGAAGTAGCCTAGGGGAGCAGAGAGCTCCATAAACAGCCAGACACCCCAGGGCAGCTTCCAGTGCCATTAGATTCCCTGGGCTGAACCACCAATTAACACCAGCCCTGGCTTCAGGCCAGGCCTCCAAAATCCCAACAGCGACGTTCTCAGGCCTGCATCCCTCCTGTAAAGCAGGGCTGTTGGTAATAAACAAAACACAAGCTTAGCTACCAAGGAACAGCAGCCTCGCAGCCTCGCTTTTGCCTTTGCTTTTGACAGTGGAACTGCTCTCTCATGAGAAAGAGCCACAGTGTGCATTTACATTTTAACAAGGGACTAAAGTGATGTTGGAGCCAAAATTTCCATCAGGGTCTTATTCACTGGAAGGATCACTGGCTGGGGAAGATACACTATGTGACACAGACAGTTCTCTCTCCTTATTTAGTGCTTACAAACGCTGCTCTTAGAGCCTTCCATAGTGCGGAATACCTAAAGAGAAAGCGTCTCTTGGATTCAAAATCCTATACCTTTCGTATTTTCTCACCTATGCTGGTCATTTCATGTGTTTTACTAAAGAAAGAGGATGATCTTCAGAAGAAGAGGGCAATTTTTTGGCCAATGTTTATGAATCTCAAAGTTAAGAATGGTCGAGGGCATTTAGTAGGGGATTGCCAGAGGACTTCAACACTCCTCAGTGTTGTAAAGGGTTTCTGCAACACAAGCTGGTTTAACCAACCCACCCTCCTCCTGGAATAAGTTCTCAGAGGAGAACAAAACAATCTCTCAGAGATTCACCTGTGTACACGAGCGTGAGTGAGGATTAAAAGGTTCGTCACCTCGAAAGATTGAAAACTGCTGAAAAACAGGTTCTCCTTCCATTTTAATCACTGTGGAAAAAAAGTGCTATTCTGTTTTAGGGCCATCTCAAGAAGACTCAAGTTTTCACTTGATATTTAGGTCTATTTTATTTGGCAAAATTTTCAGGACATATCAAGTAAGCCCTGATGCTCTTTGATGAAAATGTATGTATGATTTCCATTCATATAGAACAAAAATAACTGCCACATATGCATCAGAGAGGAAAGAGAATCTTCAAATGAAGAAAGAAAATGGCAAAAACAGGAATATTGTTCTGCAGAGGAGGGAGACCAGCTACCAGTGCTGAGCATGCTAAGCCTGTCATGCACTCAGGGAGACAGCCAAGTGCTTTTATGCTCACAAGCTGACCCTGTGTTAGTCCCCTGACTTCCAGCCCCTCTACACCTCTGCAGTACTGGGAAATAGTTTCAAAAACCTTCCGCAGAAAGGGAGAGGCCAACCCTCAATAGCTGTGTGTGGAGATGCTGAGATAGCTGCCTTGTTCTGCATTTTGGTATTCCCATTGTCATCTCTCAGTACGTTTTCCCCAGTGAGTAGTTTCCCTGTGAAACTACCAAGACAACTGTTCTCTCCTGGCTACTTCACCTGGCAGCTTGTACTGGGAAAGAAGCACCTGAGAAACTGGAAGGCAGCACAATTTAAAAATGTGAGCTACTGTGAAAAACAGATGGAAGAAGAAACGCAGAAAAGGTTAATGAAAAGGAAAAGAGTCAAAGGAAAGCAGTCAAAAAACTAGAAGTTTAAAATCAAGAGTGGGAGGAAGAGAGGAAGAAATAAGGAAAGGGCTTAGAATAATGAAATGCTGTCATAGAATTAAAATTTAACAAATAAAGTTAGAAGAAAAAAGGGGGGAAACAGGAAGGTAGTTGTAGAAATAACCCAAATAAACAAGTGGAGAAAAAAAAAAGGAGAGAAAATGAAGGAGAAGGCTGATTTAAGATATGCAAGCTGCAGTTACTGTTTCCTAGGGGGGAAATGGGAAGGGTCTTCCAAAGCTGCACTGTCAATCAGAAAGGAAATGTAAAACTTCACCAATTTTCATCAAGAAAATGATTACTCTTTGCATTTTAATTTTTTCAAGAAATATGACTAAAAATGTCCAACTTCCTCACAAACTGCAAGAATTTTCTGCTTGAAAATAAAAATTTCAAGTAGAAAGTGTATTGCAGCTCCATGTCAAAAGATTTTAGAGAATCCTAAGAATAATAGTAACCTTCCTCTGTTAAATGAAAACAACAACAACAAAAATCACAGAGGCTTGCTCAGAAATTGCTCAAAGTTTATAGGGAGAGAGGGGAGTTTTCAAAAGGCCCTTTTTGTTGCCCTCACATAGGCAATATAAAGTCAGATGAATGACCGCATTTTAAGTCTGCGGCAGAAATGAGATACTAAATCTCTGTACCACCTGCCTAGCGCATTTTTGTTACTCTCCATTCAGCTAGCAGTTCCTTCCTTCAGGAATTTCTGTGAAAACCCTCCAAAAAGCTATTCCAGAAACTATATTACCCTGAGAGAAACACGTTGAGAAACTGCTGCAGAGATATGTATTAGTGCTTTTCTAGGGAAAGCAGATGGTTTTATTTCAGATCTAACACTGCTAGGAAAGACCTAAACCAAATCACCTTTTTATGTTTGATCATTTATTACGCTGTTTCTTTCACTTAGAAAGTTCTTTGATATGCACTGGACTAGGGATCCCCTATGCTCTTTTCAGGATATAGAGGCAGGGAATTCAAGTAAAAACACTAGTAGTGAGGGCTTGTAATAGGAATGTCATAGAAATGCTTGTTTTTGTGATAAGTTCTATTTCAGGGCTGTTAGCCAGACCTCTTGTAATAAATTTAAGGTTTCCTAAACAGGAAACCTCAAGAAAATTCATCTGAATGAAGTTGTGAACTACTGTTCCCAAGCACCTTCCTGCAGACGAGTACTTAGGAGTTTAACAGGCCACATTGCAGTATAGCTTGGGAAAACACTACAGCCTGGGGACACACAGCTTGGCGATACCACCGCTTATGGGGAGATCATTTTTTAAACAAGAGATTTGAACAGCAGCACTGGCTGTTGTAGCCTTCTCTCAATACGTGTCTGCGTGAGGAAATTCTATTTGTGACAGCCAGTGCAATACCAGTCCATCTACCACTTCTTAGACATTTAATGCTTTCTATGCTGACAGCATATAGTATTCCTTATGTTACAGTCTACAGAGGCCTAACTATATTCCTTACCTGCCTACCCTTATAACTAAACTTGCAATTGTCTTAGAGAATGAAGTCTGGCTTGTCTGAAAAGAACTATTTTCCATGTTGATTACCACTGATTTTGTTCTCACCATTACAATTACTTTGCTAAAGAAATACCACAGTATCTATTTGGCTAGTTTACCAGAGCAACTAAGAACATTAGAATTACTTGAAGGTATAGAGTTGCACCTCTAATTTTCAGTTCATAGAAACATTATCACTTCCTAGAAAAGTTAAGAACCTTGGTAAGAGTAAAAATGAAAATAATTTATAACCACCACAAGTTCTCCGGGGTCTATAAACAAAATTGTCATGAAAGAAGTCATCTGAATCTGAAATGAAACCCAGCAGGGTTTCATATACTGTCTGTATGCATTTATCTTATCAGCTCCCCTTTGTATCTTCACATGTCTGTGAGACAAAAGTATGCTAAATCAGTCATTGTATTAAAATGATCTAATTACACAAAGTATTACTAAAATGTCAATTGCCCCTACTGAATTGTATCTTTACGTAAAAAGTAACCTGCTCTTGACCAAATTCAATCTTTATGTAAATAGGTATATTTCCATTCACTACACTGGACTAGCATGTAAGTATAAGCAGATGCAGGAGGCACCCTGTGATATATTTTCATTTCAAATATTTAAATTTCAGTGTATAACATCCCAAAAATAACAAAAAAGTAAGATTGTGGCATACATACCAGAGCTACAAAGTACAAAGGCCAGAAAGATATTTAGGTCAACATTTTCTTTTCTTCTTAGAGTGGCATGCTAGGCATGCAGTCTGCAGCTAGAAATACCTCTGACTCACATAAGATGCACGAGGAGAGAGGGCTAGCTAAAATGTGGCACTATTACCATAATACCAGGGAGATTATAATCTGACACTTTTGTGGTGCATGCACTCCAAAATATCCAATATGTCTTTCTTAACTATAGTTTTTATAATCTGATACTTGAAAATAAACTGCCCCTATGTTGTTTTTAACGTTGTTCTGAGCCTAACTGAAGCCTCCTGTAGTTGTGTTTAGTGCTCTTCAACTCAACTGCAAAATTCTTAGTGATTCCAACAGGATGAGGGTGATACTCAGCAAGTTTCTCAGAATGAAGCTTTGCTCTGCTTAGTCTTAGTGGTAGGAACCAGTATTTATTTCCCAGAATAAGACCAAAACGGATGTAGGTCCACAAAAATGCTACCTTATTACATAGAAGCTGTAGAGAAGAGAAACTCAGGTAGAACAACAAGGCAAACAGTGTTTCCAAAGTTGCATCTTGTCCATGTATACCTTAAACAACAAATTCCTCTAGAAAAATTAATGCCCTGCATCTGGCAAAGGAGTGTGCTGTGGACAATTTGGAGCAGAGAGACCATTATGGCTTTAAGCTCATTATATAAAATAAAACATATTTTTTAAATTTATAAATAAACTTAATATGCTCAAAGAAGAGAGCAAATTATTACATATTCAGAACAGATGGGGAAATGTTAGACTATGGCTACTTGTATTTCCTGCATTTTACAGCTGGTTTGCAAGTATGAAGCATGCAAAGCTTTAAGCCACTCAGATCAAGTGATCACAGAGAACTGAATCCTGTGTCCTTCATGCAGGCTAAATTCCTTCTGCCTTTGCTTCAGCTGAAAGCTACACCTTCCTGAGCCGAGTGCTTTGACATAGGGCTGATCTCAAAACCTCTTTAAGACAGTTCAGGAACTAACCCAAGTTACTAACTCTTCCTGATCCTTTGCTTTCTCCTGTACATCAAGGATAGAGAAGCAGTGTCCAAGCCATTCCTAACCTCATCTACCATCCCTGCCCTCTCCCTAGACGAACTGGTATTTGCAGCAGGTCCCTTCCTCTTCCCTGGCAGCCTTTCATGTACCTTAACCTCTGCAGCATTTTCAACCTTCGGAAAATATGAAAGGCATCTTTATTTTCTCCAAGAAGAGAAACAGGAGTTGTTTAGCACTAAGAGTATTTTCTCCTTGTTTAAGCTGTTGTAAACACAGTCTGCGTTGGGAAAAAAAAAAAAAAAAAAAGACACCAAAAAGCTCCCCAAGAACAAACTGCTGGCGTCATTATATTTAAAACAAAAAATCGAGTTGATAGATGCAGCCAAACACTCTGAGAGAGCTCCTTTTAACCTGAAACTCTGCCTGTGGGCCACATCATCCTAAGAGCTCTTTGATACATGATAGGAACTAATGCTAGGGGCGGATCCAGGACTGCACACGGGTACCTGCTGATTTGCCAACTCGCGGGTTTTGAAAGTCTCCTAGCCTGCTCCTGGCACCTCTTGTCAGTCACTGACAGGAAGATCTTCTTCTGTAAAGGGCGATTTGCACAGTGGGGGACCTGCAAAGCAGCTGCCGCAGGTACTGTAAAGAAAATACAAGAAGCAAATCATGTAAAAATGAGATGAAAGAAAGGAACAAGAGAGGGAGGGGAGAAATTGCTCTTGTAAAAAAAAAAAAATGGGGCACGGAGCAAAGGGGACGGAAAAGAAGAAAGCTATGGAAATGCAAGAGCCTCCAAGCAGACTGGTGAAAGACACCAAACGCCAGAGAGCCGCGGAAGCTTGGGGCACAGGCAGGAGGTGCCGGTGCCTTGGAGCATCCCGTGCGTGGAGGGAGCTGCCGTGTCCCGCTCCAGGCTCCCACCTCCCGCGGGCTGGATGCTCCTGGCAGGGACAGGGCCTGGGCACCAGTGCTGGGCTCAGGGCCATGCGGGCGGCAGAGGGACCATCCGCATGCATCCTCCTTCCAGGCACGGGATTATTTACAGGTGCGAGCAGGATTTCATTGGCTTCAGCTTGTCGCAGACGGGAAGCGGAAAACAACATGCTGCACTTACAGTCTTTAGAAGCCACATATCTAAAGCCAAACCGAGGATTATTTTAGGTTTTTCTGCATAGATGTTTGGCCACACTGTAGCTTCTCTCCTCCACGCCCAAACCTGTTTCTTTTTCTTTAACTAGTTAGCAATTTCTTCAGGATTTATATCTCTTTCCCACCTCTGCCTCTCCTCTCCCTGGACCTGCCAGCACAAAGAAGTGTCATCACAAAGAGAAAGAAACCTAAAAATTTTTCCTAACAAAGTCTTCATGAAACACTGCTCCTTTCTAAAGGTTTTAAAGAAAGAAAAAGGGATCTTTGAGGTGTTAATACAAACAGAAGATGAACAGAGTAAATCAAATAATAAAAATACACAAAGAGATGAATGAGATGAATAACTGAGTAATCACACAATTAAAAAAAAAAAAAAGGAATCAAGACCATTCAGTTTATAGGGTTTATAGGGTTGTGAAAGGTTTTCCTGCCCGCCCCAGCTGACATGCTTGGAGCTATGATCTGTATGGGGCCTGGGAATTTAATCACAGTGTGTTTGCTGGGAACGCAGCGGCTCCTCACCCACCGCAGGGAAAGCAGGTGCTGGGCGCGAGCCCCGCAGCTCCACACGTGGACAGGCAGCGAGGCCCGGCCTGTGTGGGGTCCACTGCACTCTGCAGGGATGAAGATGACGAGTTAGATGATGCCCTGGGGAGGGAGGAAGGTCCTTCCAGAAGGCATGGCAGTCTGCTGCGAGGAGGAGCTCATCGAGGAGGGGAGTGTGACGGCAGCTGCACCTCTCCCTACCCAAATCAGGGCTCAAGATTGTTTTTAATGCCATCTGCAGAGTGAAAAAAATGTCTTGCCTCCCTCCTGAAAACCACTAGAAATAAAATTAAATATAGAAAAAACAGTAGAGATAAAATACTGTAGAAAGCATTTTTTAAAGATATCTTGTATTAGACTTTTCTGGTAGCCATCCTGCTGGAAGGCCATGGTATGGAAAAGACCAGTGCAGCTGCTGTCTTGGTGCCATTGCTAAGTTCACTTCCTGCNGTTTTTAATTCCATCTGCAGAGTGAAAAAATGTCTTTCTTGCCTCCTTCCTGAAAACCACTAGAAATAAAATTAAATATAGAAAAAACAGTAGAGATAAAATACTGTAGAAAGCATTTTTTAAAGATATCTTGTATTAGACTTTTCTGGTAGCCATCCTGCTGGAAGGCCATGGTATGGAAAAGACCAGTGCAGCTGCTGTCTTGGTGCCATTGCTAAGTTCACTTCCTGCTTCCCATCTTCTCCCAAGTATTTCTGTGAGATTATGCTCAACATCCTGCTCCCCCCCCCAGGTCAATGGCAAAACTCCCATTGACTTCAACGGGCCAGGATTTCTCCCTATGAATGTCGGCACAAAGTCCCTTGATTTCATTCCAGGCTACAAAATGCTTGGAATAGTTCTCTGCTAAATAATAAATATGTGGCTAGGGTGAACCTTTCTGGGACAAGGCTCCTGTTACCTTCTGTCCTAAATTATGTCCTTAAGAGGTTGACCACATTGGCTACAAGGTACTAAAACTCTAGTACTTGGCATTCAGATAACAAGAGCGCACCCCATGGATAGCCTACAGGACTACTGTGCTTAAAAATCAAACGTAAGCTTAAATGGTGAAACATTAAGATCATGTTATCTAAAATATCTGTCCTTAAGATGTATTTGATAGCCAGCTCCTGAAGAACTGAGAATATTGTTTTTCTGAATAAACTCTAGTATAAATTAACAGAAATCAATAAAAATAACGAGAAGCAACATTTATGTCATAATTTATCATTCAACTGCTACAAGAAGTCAAAAAAAAAGAGCTGAATAAGCCTCAACAGGCACTTGAAAAAATAGACCAGCATGAAAGCAAACACAAGGGACAAAAAAGCAGAATAAACACAGGCAACGCCTCCGAGAGGCACCGTATCGGAAGACCCCCTACCAGGTTTCAATAAACACGGACAAGTCCAACTCAAGATTACAAATGGTGTCACAGACTGCGAAGGGCCCAGTCCCTTTGTACACAAACACCCATGGCCGTGGAGATCCAGCATTTCTTTCACAAGCCTTTTGAGCAGTGTGACTCCGCAGCAGCTCATTTGCACCACCCAGCCAGGGAGCATTAGCTCTGCCCACCACACGGCAGAGTGAGACATCACAACCCACAGCTTCTGCTCCCGCCCCTGCGGTCAGCCTAAAACTCCCCTTGAAAAACATAAAATAAAGGTTACGGCAAGTACGTGCAAGACCTTCTTCTTCTTCTCCTTGTTGGGCTATGGATTAAAAGTTCTTTCAAGCAGGCACTGTTTATTTTTGATGATTTGTTCACATGGAGATTTTTTATGAAACATTCAATCTCTACGCGTCACTAGGCCAAGATACGACACGGTAAAAAAACTAAGGGGTTAAAACATTTGTGGATATTTTGCATGACAGAGGAAAGAGATGTTTGTTCAGTCAGTTCTAGGATGTTTCAAGACTGTTTCAAAATCTATCCTCAGGATGAGAAAAAAATATATAAAATTGGTTATTTTTAGTTAAGAAAAACAGAACAGATATGCTCTCATCACTCTCTCGACTGCTAGCTTTGGAAAGAAAATGAGGCAATAAATTCAGCATTAACTTCAACTGCATCTGTTCCTTCCAACTGCAAAACCTTTGTGTCTGGTTGGTTAAGGCTAATACAACAAGCCAGATCATGATGTGTTCCTGAACAACACTGCCTCCAAAATAACAGGACGTTATGGGGAGCACAGATTAATACATTGTGCAAGAGAAAATAGTTCTCACTTTTTTTGAAGCACTACAAACGAAGGGCTTGCGAGAAGGGTCCTTTAACCTCCTCGTGCTAGCGTGCCAATCCAGCAAACACTGTGCTTGCGGCCAATTTAAGGAAATATTAATGTGCTGAAACATAAGCAGATTCTTAGTGTTTTCCTGCATTGGAACATCTGACTGTTTCTGTGTCCTTCTTAGTTTACAGCTTATTCTGAGGCTCAAAACTTTCCCAGATCTGCTGATTCTCACTAAGATCCAAGAAGATGCAGATATTTAAACTTTTTTGTAACTTTAGTTAGTTTAGTTACTTTTGTTACTTTGGTTACCTTATTTTTCAATAAATAAATAAAGGGATCATAAACTGTATCTGTATCTTATTGGCTATGACTTTGTAAGCCCCTGAGGAGCAGATGTAGGATTTGCCCAAGATCCTCCTCTCTTCACAGTCCTGACTATGGGAGTGCGCCACATTTCCCTTTATTTCCTAAATCCTACTGCAGCAATTTGAGAAGTATGCTGATCCAAGCACAGGAAATGCAGGCAAAATTTTTGNATAAATAAAGGGATCATAAACTGCTTTGGAATGTATCTGTATCTTATTGGCTATGACTTTGTAAGCCCCTGAGGAGCAGATGTAGGATTTGCCCAAGATCCTCCTCTTTTCCTCCTCTCTTCACAGTCCTGACTATGGGAGTGCGCCACATTTCCCTTTATTTCCTAAATCCTACTGCAGCAATTTGAGAAGTATGCTGATCCAAGCACAGGAAATGCAGGCAAAATTTTTGGACTCTGGACCCAGCACTGCAGCTTACTCTGAAACCTCATTACTACTTGTTCATAGTGCGGTTCCTATGTACAATATCAAACATGCATGAAAATGCTTTCAGAGTCGGGTTTTCCACCTCACTTTAACAACCTACCACATGTTTTCAAGAAGCTACTCCAAAGCAACACAGAAATTTGGGGAAGAATAATTAATTTCCAAGAGCACTGGGGACCTTAGAGAGCACTAGCTCAGCCCCACACATCTGCAGAAGTCTCCATGGATTTTGTTACTGGTGAAATCTCAGACCAGAGATAGTTTGACTTGGCTTTCAGCGTGCAGCCATTAGAGGTGAGTGGCGCTAACACTGCTCTGTCTGCGCTTCTGTCCTGCAGAAAGGACATTTAACAGCACACGCTGTATCAAGTCTCATGTTAATAAATGATGCAGTTCATTTCAATCAGAAATACTGCTATAAGCACCGTGTAGTGTAATTAATATCTTCTAGCATGCTTTTGCTTGTAACTATTTTTATTCAACATGAGGATCATTAGGAATTATACAATGCTGAAGAGAAAGTGACATCACAAATTCCTTGAGCTAAATTCTAGTTTAAGGATTTTTCCACCATAGGAAAAATCAGAAGCAAAATATTTATTACAATGCTTTAAAATACCAGAATATGTTAAAAAGAATGGTGCCTTTTATCTCAGTATGCCAAAAAGCTCTATAAAGGTATTATGTTGCTAAAAGGTGGATTTCTAAGGCTGACAAATGAGCAGGGGGGCAAGTTTCTACTTTGGAAAATGGCACTGCCACTTTTCCCCAGGCAAACAATGCTTCTATTTTTTGCTTCTTCCAGAAACCCCAGTTTCCTTCCAATTCTTATTTATTATCTCTATCATGATACTGATGATACTGCCCGCCACCACATAGAGGTAGCGGAGGATTTTTCAAGCCTGAGAGGTTGTATGTGGGGAAAGGCCATAGGCGCCAGGAGACGCAGACGAGGTGCTTGCTCTCAGGTGACGTTGCTTGCATCCCCAGCGCTGTCTTTGACACTGATGTCCCCACCTGCCTGGTTGCGGCCACACACGCATCACGCTGCAGAACAATTTAATTCTCTGCCATCACATTGGCGCACACCTACAGGGTCCAGTGTCCTGCACCAAGCTTTTGCCATGGATTTTGTCAAGGAACATATCGTTCTCTTGCTGTACAAGCTGTAAAATTGGTGTCTTAGGAAGTCAGTGCCCGTTGAAATCAATGGAAATTTGTATTCACCATGGAGGATTTTTCCAGTGGGATGAGCTCTTGCCGCCTGCATGAGATTTTCTAAGTTTGGTAGGACACTAGGTGGCAGTAGCTGTTTTAGAAGGTTTTCCTTTTTTAATTTTTGGTCCCTAAACCGAGGTGGGAAAGTCCACGCAGAGCAACCAGCACGACTGCTGCCGGCGAGGCGGATGGAGCTGGAGCACCCGGCAAGACACACGCGGGCCCGGAGCAACCCGTGCTCTCGAGCTAGGAATTCCCGGGGATATACACCCCAACTGCTCAGGAGACTCGCAGCCACCATGCAAAGCCTTCTTCCCATGAGAAGCATTCCCAACCTTGTCATTCCTTGTCACTGCTTCCCTTCTAGGGCCGGTTCCTCCAGCATCATCAAAAGATTAGGGGCTCTCTTCTCACATTTGGGAAAAACACTCAAAGTTTCACTTTTGTTTCTCACTTCATTTGGAGATAACTTATCTTAAGACATGAGGAGCTACGTACATTAATCCTGCATTGAGAAATTTTTCTACATTGCATGAAATAAAATATTTCACAAATAACTATCCCCCTCAAAAAAGAGTATGACATAGTCCCATCATCGAATTTAAATAAATACCTTACAAATAAATAACAATCCTTTATGTTTTTGGAATTTCAGCCCACCATATTATTCTAACCCAAGAAAAGTATCTTCAAAGAGCAATACTTCATGGAACAGTGCATATAGAAACAATTTTAAAATTGTTGATTATTCAGTATGTGAAAGTAAAAAACAAACAAAAAAGGCAGCTCTGAAAACTCATGAGTGTAATAATAAATAATAAAAAGTAACAAATATCAGTTTTTATCTGCCTGATATTTCCTGAAGCTAAAAAAATGCATATAATGTTCTTCTCTATGTCTATTCTTATAAAATGATGCACTAGCTTTTTTTTGTATAAACTACAATTTTCACCTAATGGCTTAAGGGACTGAAGTACAGGTATTACATATTATATATAAAAATATATAAACAAATAACGTGTATTGACTGTTCAATGGAACACAGCAATACGCTCTGCCCATTTTGGGTACGAACAGACGCAAGCAGTGGCTAGGTCTGCAAAGGGGATTTAGCCGTGACATTATCCATGTTGAAACCTCAGCAAGAGGCCCCTACCTTTATGGGAACTGGGAGACCCCAAGGCATCGGCAGCTTGGCTTTACACCACGTGGGAGCACAGTGCCCCTCCGGCAGCGGAGCGGCGCCTTGGGCACCCTCCAGCTTATGCATCCTTTGGACCAAGGGCTGCGTGGGAATAACGAGAGCTGCTGCAGTTAGGGCAAAGCTGCTCTGGGCAAGACAGGAGCAGCCTTCTCTCCTGAAGATCCCACTTTGGGGGCTCCTTCCATCTCCCAAGAGAACCAAGCACCCAGGATAGCATTGGAGACCACAGCATCCCAGTAGAGAACAGCAGCACTGCTGGATTTCCAGAGAACATGGAATTTCTGGCCCAAGCTCACACAGCATTTTCATTTCTCTGATCCCAGTGTTATTTGCCATCAGAGCAGATATTTGAACTAATCTATCCTAATCTAGTTCTTGCATTCTTCTGTTCTCAAAGAAAAAAGAAAACAACTCATTGATTTTTTTTTTGTCTTCAGCCTGACAATGACACTGTGCAGACTGATAGCGATGCCGTTATGAACTCCAGCTGTCTTTGGTAAGGAAAAGCCCTTAACATTGACTTTCCCTTTATCCTCCTCTCTCATATCTATTTGCTTGTTAGCTGAACTTTCTTTGCACCTCTTCAGACCTGCTACAATAATTCATCCTGGTTGCAAAAGACGTGCTAGAAGAAAGGGCTGCAAAGCCACTTATTTGTAGTTGCCTCCATGGTGATCCTAGCCCATAAAGCGCTGAGCAATCACCCCAAATGTCTCTGCCTAGAGGAGACAGGCGATGGGCTGATTCTTAACTCACTTTAGCTTCTGTTGCTACCAGTCTGCTAGCACCATTACCAGTGAACACGGCAAGGAGGCCTCACGCCGCAGCTGCTGAGTGGCCCTGCCACCGCGCTCAGCTCATCTCGCAGACGTCACCAGGGTCAACCTGCAAGTGGCTCCTTCAGCTGCTGCAGCGGGGAGGCAGGAGCACAGGGCCACGAGCCAGGCCACGACCTGCATCCCTAGTACGGCTAAAGAGATGGGGAGAGAGGTAGGAGCAGCGGCTGCGCAGGCACACAGGGCGCAGCAGAAAAACGGCTGCATTTTTTAAATTCAACTTAAATTTAAGTGCAGTTTTTCAACCCTAACCCCAATTGGCAAGGTTTTTCTTTCATCAATCCCCAGGTTTGAGGCTCTGCTGCCCGTGTGACACTAAGGCAGCCCATACACAGCCACCGCTCCCCAGCCCTGTCTCCCCAGGGGGTGCACAGCCACACAATCTGTATGGTTACATCTTTGTATTGTGTTCCCTGCCCCACCACAGCCACCTGCTTTCTCTCCTCTTAAAAAAAAAAAAAAAAATAACAAGAGATTTTGGCAAATGCACTTTTTGTTCTTTCTTTCAACAAGATCCGAGGCTACCAGCCCAGAGTCAGGGCTCCTGCGCGCTACCGGTGACAAGTAGTATTCACTGGGCACCTGCACCCCAAGCCAGCCTGGCAGGAGCATCCGCCGTGGAGCAGACATGCAGGGTGCAGCTGATGGGCGTCTGCAGTGAAGAACGTCTAATATAGATTAAACAAACTGTACGAGTCATATTTATTTGTGGAAATACTGGCAGTTTTTGAAGAAAAAAGCCCAAAACTATGCCTGAGATAAGCAACACAAAGTATATTTATATGCCCCCCAGGTTTTATTTTGTGTTCATTAATATATACAACATTTCTTTTTTAAAGACTCTCTATAACCCACGTGCTCTCCGTGTACCCTTGCGGAGCTGCTGTTGGAGTTGGATGAGACTGCATTTGCATTCAAGGCAGAAACCAACTCTCTATAATCATGCCTAATTTGTTGGAGCACTGAGTATTTAAATAAGATTATTATAATGTTTACAGCTCCCACAACCCCCAAATTGCATGATAATTGTCGTGTCATGCAATTTATAGCTCTGCAGACTCGACATAGAGACTGACAGGACCATTGTGTATATTATTAGGGAAGCATTTGTGAAGCTGAAGAAACGAAGAATTCAAAAGAAGCCAAAGGAGAGACAGTTCCTGCCGTGTGCACTGCAGAGTTTACCATAAACGCCTGCCTTGGGGACTGCTAGTGCGCAGCCCTCCTGCCTCGTGAGCTCCTGCAGGAGGGCTCCGACCGATACCCTCACACCCTCTGGCGCTAAGCAGAGTAAATAAGGACCTGTGGAAGTGGAAACACTATACAAATCAATATTCTTTTCCCATCTTTTCACCGTTAGGAACGCTCACTTCTTCAAGTTTATTCCTGTCATCAGGCAAAAATGCAAGGAAAGGATGAAGAGGTACTTTGTTAAGGAAAGTGGCTGCTAACGCCCTGGACACTGAATTTTCCCTGCAGCCCAAATCTCAGCTCTGCTCCCTCGGCAGAGACGGCTCATTGGGGCGCTGGGCATCCGAACAGACTGCCAGCATGGGACCCCAGTGCAGAGGCCCTTCTGCACGTTCCCACACATCTCAAGGTGGGACGCTTCTCAGGCAAGCTTGGAGATGTCACCATCATGTCCTTAGGAGCAGCGCTCCCTCATTACGGAGAGCAAAAGGCAATGGCTGTTCCAGACTATAATTCTCCCAGGGCTCCGAGGGGAGCCCTGCACGGTCACCTGGTGCAGCAGCCACACGGGCTGCAGCACGGCGGAGCCCCAACGAGCTGGGAAACAGGTGGTCGGCAGCAACCGCCAGCACCCCATCTTGACCTCATCTAGAGCCAATAAAGAAATGGGGCAGAAACAAGTTACAGATGGCAAATAACTAAATAAAAAGACATTAAGCTGCCAAGAGGAGCTGTTCTGGGGAGTAAATTGGCCCTAATACCACTGATTCTGGCTAGCAAAAAGAAATGAAATTGTTTGCATAATTTGCTCTATATATTCAGCACATGAGCATGATTCATACGGCCTAGCATTCAAAGGAGAAAGAGTTTAAAGTATTTAGACAGTCTGTGCTTATAAATAATGCAAATATTATTTATAAAGATGTAAAGACATTTTAATTGCAAGAAAGCCTAGTCAGGGAGCCAGAAAAAAGAAAGCCACTCACTTCTATTAGAAGATGGTTCTACAACAAAACAGAGAAAAGGAGATGGTAAATGTAAAGTCTGATTTTGAATCGAGTGATTGAAATAAGAAAATTCAAGAGTACCAGAATGTAAGACAACTGTACGCCTTTTTTCAGAAATGAAAAACTTCTAGTTCAAACATGTAAGTTAAAGACTAAAAATGTAAAAATAATTTGTGTGACACAGCAGTAAAATATACAAGCACATAATATATCTATTGTGATATACTACAGGAAAAATGTGCCAGATAAGCGACACAACAGCAAAGGTATCCAAGTCTCATGAGCCAAGCCAGATGCTCAGCACGAAGCAGTCATATTCAGGGAGCTCCAAAGGACACGGATTAGATATCCAGTTAATAACAGCCATTTCAGAAGGGGCAGAGACTAAATTATAGTCAATGTGTTGGAAATTCCTAGATAAAGAAATAACTTTAACTGGTCTGGAAAGAAAGATGGGAGCTAATGAAGGAGAAGATGGCAGTAACACTGTTATGATGGCATTGCCTCGCTGAAATTTATTTCAAAGACAGAGGAAGGCATCACATGCTGCACTTTTGTTGCACAAGATAGAAGCAGAGTGGAGAGCTGCAGGATTTTGTACTCTGACAGTGCCTCCACATAGCTGCATCAAACAGCAAAGGGGAGCAATGTCCAACAGAACTTCAAGGCACAAAGACGCAAATACGAGATTTGGGGAAGCATTTGTAATTCTGAGCTCTTGTCAAAACATAACACAGGCCTTCTGAATTAATAACAAGCCTCCCTATGTGCTTGATGCATGGAAGAGGGGTGCTCAAAATCCATCCAGGCCAGCAATATACTGGGACGCCCCTTTCTTTTAAACTCCCTTTCTGTAATTTTTCTCATTGCGTGCATTGCACACGCGCAATTGCATGCATGCATGCTCAGAAGTTCTCTGGCTTTCTTTTAAAAGAGGTAACTATTTATTAGAGGTTACTATTGAAGTTTAAGTTTCAGCAAGGACATTTAAATCACAATGTGTTGCAGAAGCTCATATAAACTGCACCTGTAAGTGACATCTCTGCAATACTCTTGTACATAGGAGGCTCAAAGCTATTTCTTGCCAGCAGCAGTGATCCACAGACTTAGATGTTGTTAAAAAGCTTACAATATCAGCAGGGCAACTGCTGCCTCCATTAGAAACATGATACTAAGATGCTGATTAATACCAGGAGGGGGCTTTAATCAGCCAAAGCCATATGCTATTTAACTTAAGATGAAAGTGCAAATGATAATCATTATTTCAGAAAGGATGTATTTAAAAGAAGAGCAGAACAGCAAGTGGCATCTTTTTATCATTAGAGCTTCTTCATGCAGCCCTCTTTTTTCTAATGCTTTATAAGCTTTTATGAACATCTGGATCATTTCTTCATTATATAGGCTTCCAATATCATTATGTTTGATGCAGGGTTTTTAGTAGAGCTATGCTAAACTTCTAAATATACAATTAATTCCTATTAATTATAGTTTTCAAACTGGTGAAATTATCCATCATTAACTAAATCACTTGTATTTTATCTTAAAATTGTATTCACTCTTTTATAATCCCTACATCTAAAGCCGTTTCTTCCCTCGCCTTTGTGTGATGTTTTGCATGCTGTTTGTATAAAGGTTTGCCAGCCATTTTCAACTGCTGGTAGAACTGAAGCTGACAGCAGCAGGCCGCTTTAAAATAGGAGCTCAGTTGTTTTACCAAGTGCTTCAGAGAGAAGGGAAAAAAAATAGAGGTGAATTTGGATCTGAAAAGGGCAAGACTTCATTAGACATGATGAAACTTCAGTGCTGTATTCCATATACCAACAGGGGGAAAAGCCTTAATGAGAGGAGAGAAAGGCAAGAGAGTTATGCACTGGCTTCCACTCCATGTGGCAGTAATTCAGTGTGAATAGGGCCAGATGATCTGGAAGTCTGCATCAACTGTACTTGAAGAATTAGGAGCATCCTTAATATCAAGTTACAACACATCTGAGGAGAGGGGGGAAAGAGGGGAAAAAAAAAAAAAAAAAAAAAAAAAGAGAAAAAAAAAAACTTTTTTCAAAGCTTTTCCTGAACACTCTGTCCTCATTTTAGGTTTATTTTGTGACTTTAGCTGGTACTTAAATTATAACACCTTCACTGGCTGCCTCCTCCAGCCACCAAGCCTCAGCTTGGATGGATGTCTCCTTTTCTTTGAAATGACACATTTGCAGAATGAAAAGAATCAGGAGGGTTAAAAGCCCTGCTTAGTTCTTGTTGGCCTTATTTCAGACACTGGAAGCCAGAAATGGTGCAGGGAGACAGAACCACCATTAGTGCTGATGAGACGCAAGTCCCAGCTTTGAGGGCTATGGTCTAGCCCAAGGTGGTAAGCCAATTAGCACCATGGCCAGGCCCGCCTTCCAAGAACTCTTCCTCTTTGCAGGAACACTGGGCATGGCTGGTCAGGCTGGACCATTGCTTTGACTCCACTCCAAACCTACTTAAATCTTTTCTGTTTTTTTCAAACCTACTTAATCTCTTTTCCAATTGCTCCTGGGCCTTCCCTTCCACAGTTGTACAGCTCTGCAGGGCAAGGGCACGTGGCGAGTTGGGGGCTGCAACACGGGCTCCAGCAGAGCACGGAGCCCACGCTGCTAAGCCAGGCTTCCCTCGTGCACCTTCTCGGTGGGCCTGGAGCCCTCTGCCCACCTCCGCACACCCGCCCTCTCCAGAACTAGGGGCTCTCCTTAAGGAACGAGGGCATCGAAAAAGATGTTCTTCTAAGGTTCCTTGTTCCAAGCACGTATCTTCCTATACTATCACACTTCTCCATTCTTGATGTTTTTGTTGGTTTGTTTTCCTGATGGACCTGAAGGAACGTGGCACTCGCATACAACTCTTTTTTTAAACAGAGAATGTAGAATTGTTCTTTGAGTCTGTATTACAAAAACTGAAGCATCTTCTCTACTTGAATTTATCTAAGGAGAGTTCAACACCTCCAAAGCATGGAGACCGCTTATCCTTGCAAATAAAGCTGTCTGTCCTCACTAGCATTTGTTGCCAACAAACCCTGAAGCAACTTTAAGAATTTAAGTTAATTGTCTCAGCAATTGAGCCATGATTCTGCATCTCCCATTCTTCTATCCAGGTTGTTCAAGGGATACTTCTGTTTACTTATACCACAGGATACCAAATGGTTATTTTGGGCTCAAACTACCTTAAAGTAATACTTTTTATTTACAGTACCAGCTGCCTCTGTCTCGCAGAGCCATGTGTTCCTGCTGTACTCCTCTCCCAGACTCCCATTTTGAGAGGATAACATACTTCAAAATAGCATCCCAGTGCCTCATGTTACAAGGAAGTTGTTGCTACCTCCCTCTACATCTCTTCCATGACACACTGGAAGAATCTTGCCTCTGTCAAACAAAGCAGCTTGCTTGACACTGGGAATTCATGTTCCAAAAGGGAGGCTGAGCAGGAGCTAAAGTTTGTTTTATTCCTTCTGCAGCGAGACAAGCTTGTCATGGGTTTTGAAAACTTGTGGCAGCATGAGAGACCCAGCAGCAAAGCTGCTCCTGCTGGAGGTGGGAGCCTTCACTGTTTTAATCACTGCTCAATTTCCTCTCGGCTCCTGCCCCTCCTTTGACTCTGCTCTCGTTTTCACTCCCCTTTTCTAAATCAAGATTTTTCAAAAGTAAGATTCAGACTTCCGACTCACGGCTCAGCTCCAGGTGTGCCCCAATCTGCCTGCTCTGCACAGTGGCTACTTTTGCTCTGGAGGGCAAAGTTTTTACCTTTGATCACTCTAGATGTATTTTCTCCTAATAATAAACTGAAAATTGCAATCATCCCTTTTGGGGCTCTAATAGTTCATTTGCCCATTATTTCTTCAGCAGGGCATGCAATGAATATAGAGGTAAAAAGCTGCAGAGTCTAAGGCAGCTTTAAACCAAAACGCTGAAACAGTGAAAATCAATTGCCTCTCCACAAACAAATTAGCTGCCAGGTGCTCCAAGATCAAGACAGCAACACCCTGATCCAACAGGGCTGGAACTCAGGGTTTTCTTAAGTACCTAAATCAGGCTAGAGGACACAAGCAATGGCTCAAAGTTGACCCCTTCTAGTTCTGCCTCACACACAGACCTCTCCTCTGAAGATCAGCCCTGACCTAGCAGCCCCAGTAGCCCCCGTTGCCTCTAGGTATCGTGGAGGACACAAACCTTGTACCTTCACTGCTGCCCCAAGCCAGGCCCTCCTGAAGACTGCCCATTTTCACAAGGTTTTACGGAACACCTACTTAGAGCCTTTAAAAGATTAAGATGCCTAGTTCCAACTGTCTCAAGCTTACAGAGAATCCAGCAATAAACTGGCAAATAAACCGAACAGCCAGATCAGTCAACAACAGCAAGGACGAATGACCGAGATGCTCGGTTTGTAGCAAGAAGCCCTGCACTGGAGTCCCAGTTCTCCGTGTGGCAGGCAGTGGGGCCCTGGAAACTCTTTCTGTATCCATTTCACTCTGCAATTATCTTGTCTATTTAGATGGTGATTTCTTTATGACAGCGATTGACATGATATGTTTGTCCAGTGCCAGTAAAATGAGAGTGCCAGAGCAGGACCCTGAGGTGCTACTTCAATAACATAAGCACTCCTGTCTTAGGGCATTGCTATGCTACAACAGCCACCTGCTTGGGGCCATCTGGTATACATAAACGTCCCTGTCTTTTTACATGTAAATGGAGCTCTTTGAAGACTCTTCTTATTGTTGCCAGTCACTGCTTGTTAAGTACTGTAAGAGTTTTCAGCACCATATCAAAGAGAGGTGGATCCAAGGAGCCTCACAGGCCTAGCAGAAGGGCAAACCATTTGGAGACAACGTGCAACAGACAAACCAGGAGTTCTCTCCAATTCATAGTGTTCCCGACTGCATGGGAAGTTGCAGCAGTCTTTCAGGGAACTGGCAAATGGGGTGATATTCCTACATTCGGTTAATAGTTATATTTTCAAGAATTCAGGGCAGGGGTGTTCAGGCAGCACAACACATGGTGCTGCTGAGCAAGGACAGAGATAGAAGGTAGGAGGACACAAGGTGGGCAGGAGGATCAAAGGGAGGGACAGAAGAGAACCAGAGCAACACGGGAGATCAAAGCACTTAAAATGAGGCTTAAAAAACGATATAAAGGAATTAGATTAAACTGATGGAAACATTCAAATTGATAGGAGGTGGAAAAGCCAAGGCAGCTGTGAAATCAGGCAGACTGCTTTGGTTGTCACGTTCTTGCTAGTGTTCAGCATCCCATGTGCATCAGAAAGGACATGATCCCCTTGGCCCTTTCTCTCCCTTGCACAGCGACACAGTGCAAGGGAGAGAAGGAGCCTTGCACAAGTGAGGCTGAATAGGGCTTCTAGGCCCAACTACAATACATACAGTGATCTAAAAATAAAATTAAATAAAATCATCATCATTAGGCAGTGTGACAGCCTACTGAAGAACGCCACAGACCAAGAGAGAGACCAAGACCCACACACTGAAAAAATGAATGCACTGGTTCCTCTGTCCAGATCTGGCAGACCTGCTTCACGTTCCTCCGTCTGAAGAGGAACTGAATCCAGAGAGGATCATAACAAAACGAGGTGATTAGCCCTCCTAGAACACACAGAGCTCCTGGCACACAAGTGCTGAGGGGTAAAACTTTCTTGCTTCCAAGTCTTTTGAGAGTCCCAAAATTCTTTTCCTCTGTGTTGCATTTTGAAGTTGCTCCCCACAAATATCCTTGTCAGACAATACTAACTTCCTACCTACTGACTGTCAGTAGCTTTCACAGAGCTGACATTTAAAAGACTTGGAGCTTGAAAGCTAATCTCTCTTCTCAAAAGTTTTATCTCCCAGCAAATATTTGGATATCTACCAGACAAAAAAAAAAAAAAAGTGTATGCGGATGTCTCTTTGCAACAATTCGACCACAAAGGTAAAGGCTGTATAAGACTGTGGAATTTAATTTGACTGAANGATGTCTCTTTGCAACAATTCGATGACAAAGGTAAAGGCTGTATAAGACTGTGGAATTTAATTTGACTGAAAACATACTTGAGACAAAGTGCTGTCAGCTTCATCCCAGAGTTAACTTTGCTCTTTTTTATTCTTTTTAAACACACACACAAAAATCCAAATTAGAAACTCAGTTTTGGAGTGCTCTGTTACAGGCAACACTACTGTCTGTGGGATGCAGAGTTTCTGCGAGCGCTGAATCTCGGCCGTGAGCCCAGCAGCAGAAGGCCGCGGTGCCAGCAGGGGTGCGACAGAGGCTCTCGCAGGCACGTGGCGTTACCGGCACCAGCCTGGCTGCACCTGGCTGCCGGGACAGCGGCGCAGGCCCAAGCTCCACTCCTCAGACAGGTCATGCCACACTCCACTCTGCCACAGCTTCGTCCAAGCTAGTAGTGGACTTGAGGGTCTGCAGGATCCCTTCACTGCACTATAAACATCAAGTCCTTCAAAATATCTTGGAATCTCTTCTAAAATATTATCATTTCTTTTTTTTTTTTTTTTTTTCTTCTTCAAAGCCAATTGCACTCCAAGTTAAGGTGTGATTTTGGTCGTGACACACCACTACAAGGAACCTTAGCCACTGCTTTTTGATTCCAAAGATCCTGGATGCTGCACAGCGGCTTGGCACACAGCAGCCCTTCAGGTGCTGCCATGCTATGGGCAGCCTGCTCGGTCTAGCGGGTCAGACCTTTACAAGAGCCGTGTTTGCACTGTGCTACTGCGAGTGAACCCGAGAGCACACCGCTCAGGTGGAGAGCTTGGCGAAGAAACCATCTGCATCCCTCTGTCCTCACTCACCACTGAGTCCCTGCTCAGCTCCTGCACCTTCTCTTCTTGCTCCTACAACCTGCCAAGGCCCACGAGAAGGTCCTGGAAGCGAGGGGAGAGCTCAGGGAAGCTCTGCCTGCATGCACTGGTCTGCAGCAGGAGTTCTTCCAAGAGCTCTCCCAAGGGTTGTACAGCCACACACCACACCTAAGGAAGCTTCTCCGCCCCTGGAACTTCCCAAAGGATTTCTTTTATTTTTCCTGTGGACATAAATTCCACAGGTTGGTTGCAGCAGTCCAAAAAATAAAAGTGTATAAAAATTATTTAACAGACGAGTCTTAAAATGATGGCATATCTCAGCTTCTGTATTTTTGAATCTAAATTAGCATGTCTCAGTAGCTCATACTATGCAGAAACAGTTTAGGTATGAACTCTAGTCACTCTTGTCCAACCTTAACTCAGAGAAAAATATTTCTGGCTATTAAATTTGGACTTCCCTGAGTCTTTTCCATATCTAATCTTCCTCAGCCAAAAAAAAAAAAAAATCTGTATCTAACAGGGAGAAAGAAAAGATCACCTTTTATCCAGGCTTTTTTGGTCTCTTCACATTATTTTGTTAAAGTATGATGTAGAGAGGGATAAAATACAAGAGGTGATTCTTAGGAGTCACAGATAGCTCTCCAGAGAGCAGGTAGGCATGCTCTCTACTTACATTGTTATCTTTTCACAAGATGTCCCACATGTAAGAGTCAAAATACATAAGGTGCCAATGTTCCCATGCATTATAGCCTACATTTTTCTTTTGTGAGTCGGCATCCCAAGCTGCAAAGTTTTCAAGGAATACTGGAAAACTCTACATAATATATTTTTATAGATGCAGAAATTATTCCTTGTTTACATTTGTCTCTTCCTTATAGTCAAAGCCCCAGTAAATATTATTTCATTATAATTATTCCCACTAATAGATGAAAAGACTACTAAAAACTAAGGACCTTGACTAACACTATGGAGCTTTTGGCTCCTGTTTCACTGGATTCCTGTGAATAACCATTCCTTAATTATAACATATCTAAGGTTCAGTCATCTCTGTTTCCTGATGAATATTTCTGATTCTAGTGGACAGGATTCATTTTAATGGCACACACACACAGAGAGCTGCCTGCTTGCAGAAAAGTCATGTTTATGACTGACTGATTCAGATGCCCCTATACAACAAGCACCCACTCCCAGTGCTCTGATGCCCTGTTCATTATTTAAAATTAGTTTATTAAGATTAATCTTCAGTCTCAGTCCAGTTTCTAGTGAAAAGATGAGAATATTAAGCCACCAGTATTTCAGACTGACACCCTCCTCAGTGAAGTGCAGGGCCCACTTGGCCACATTGTCCAAGACAAGTGCACAGGGTTCCCCTTACCCAACTCTTCATCAGCTCCAGGAACCACAAACATGAAACAGAAATTCAGGACAAGCTACTGGACAGCCACAACAGTAATAGAGCTCTCAACAGCTAAGTTTCTAGGGACAAAAATAGTCGTTCATGATCTTAAAAGAGACGTTAATGCGCAGAAAGGGTCACTTCATGCCAGAACTGCTTAATCTTCCTGAGTCACTATCATTTAGATATTTACTCCATTGAAATTTGTGAACTCTAGGGACAAATCAAGTTAAATACACACACACACACACACACACACACATATATATATATATATAAATAAACTCAAAACAGTTTCTGCCAGTGCTGAGACCCTGGACTCATAAAATCATTACTATAATTTCCCAAAATGTCCTGAGCCCAATTTTATACCTTGCTCTTGATTGGTTTTCCTTGTATTTATGCTACAGCTCCTCCAAATTAGACATTGTCATCAATTTAAACACAGTGGTTTTTAAAAATAAAACCCATTGAAACTGTTCTTTTCAAACAACATGGACATTCACATAATTCCTTTCTTGCTTCCACACTTAAAAAAAAAAAAAAACACTTTTTCCTAATCTCTTAAACTTGGGCTAAGCAGAGTTTTAAGGTTTGCAGAGCTGTTCTCCAGCTGAGTGTTTCCTTTTAGATATGCACACCTCCTTGTTGGACATTCATTATCAAACCTTGTGTTTGCCTTTTATCTACAAGTCCTCTTCAGTGTTCAGCATAAACTACATGGACACCTTGCAGATTGACATTTCTTCATTCATGCTTTACCTTAAACAGCATGCGAAGACATCAAAGAAGAGGAGCCGACTTTGATGTTACAAAATGAAAACCGCCTCATGATTTGCCAAGACCAGGGGAACTTGTAGTTTGCTCTTTTTCCCCTTAAAGAAAAACTACTGCTTTCACTATGAAAATGTGAAAGTCTCTGTCATTTTCACCAAACTTGTATAAACATTTTGTTCCTAGTTAAAAAAAAAAAAAAAAAAAAAAAACAGGAGTCATAGGAATACAACAAAGCGGTCCCCGTTCCTACACATCCCTGGTTCCTGACCCACTGTGCTCAGGGCATCACCCTGGCCCCAGAATCGAAGGTGATGGTGCTCAGCACCATAACTGACACCAAAAGGTGACAGTAGCACCAGGAGGACACCAGTCATAGCTCATGAGACATCTCACACCACAATAGGAGAGAACTGATTTGGTTCATAATTTACATCCCTGTTGTTCCAAAGCCTATCAAGGGAGGTTTTGTTAGCATGTTTTATGTTGCTTTGTTTGAAGCCAAGAATGACGCTGTCCTTATAAGGCCAATAGGAATGTGCATAATTAGTCCAAGACTAGAGAATAGAGACATTCAAAATGAACATTTGTTATTGATTTCCCAGACTGCAGTGGAATTAGGAAGAATATCATGAGAGGAAGAGATATGCAATTAAATGCGATTTGCTAGAATGCTGCCTAGCTGGGTCATTGCATATGCATTATTCGACTGCATTGCTTCAATGTAAAGCGCACACTTCCTCTCCGTGGTACAAATCCTTTGATTAAGCAGCCTCCCTTCGTGGTGGAAGGGGCCAGCCCTTTTGTTGTCGTGCTGCCGGCAGCGCTGCTTCTGCTCTTTCTTTAAGACTCCTCATCAGATGTGGTTTGTCAGGAACATGCCCAGACTGTAAGTCAGAATAGAACTCATTTGCTTTGATGTGTATTTGCAACATGCCCGCTCCAAAAAGAAGGGAATGAAAACTTTGGTCACACTGCTAATCTATAGGAACTACATTTCAAGCAGGCGGATGCAAGTAGACGCGGCACATACCATAGTATTGGCTACTCTTTTCCAACAGAATCCTATCAATAATTGGTGCCAACAAAAGAACATATGTCAAACATTTGCAATAATTGCTTCAATAGGAATATGTTTATCCCAGACTTTCTGCCATAGAGAGACCCTTTATTTTCAGTTGAGGGTTTGAAATTTTCCAAAACAGGATGCATAGTTCACCTCATTTTTGCCTAAGAATGGCCCAGATAGGGTCAGTCTGACTACTCAGCTTGAGCATTGTCAGTTTTGTACTTTATCCCCAAGCAAGTGCTTTGCATACCAAGAAAGCCTGAAAGTGAAAGGGTTACATTTCCTTGAAGACCCATTTGAATGGCAGAGAAGAGAGCCAAAATGGTAATCAGATCCCTATGAGATCATATTGAAAGCAGCCATGCCTATTTCACAGAGCCTTCTGATGTCGTGGGGTCTGTAAAACATTTAATCACTGGAGTTCCAATAAGTTGAGATTTGTTGTGAGTACTGTAGAGAGCACTCGTCTTAGATAAAATGCTGCCTGGTAATGCTCTTACTGCTACACGAGCCAGAATGCGATCCAATATCCATGGTGATTTAGCCTTGCATCGTCATCCCAGTGAAGGAGATGCAGGATTTTCAAAGCTACATAGCAATGGATTAATGTAAATATTCACTGCAACTCATGGGAGGCCTGATCCAGCTTCTGTAAAAGTCAAATATTCCCTTTGATTTCACCAGGAGTTCGAGTTGTGTTTTTGTATTTCCAGCCCCATAACTGCCCTACCCTACTGCCGAAGCCTACCAGCCTCCCTCTTACTCTTTTATCCAAATGGCACCTATATGAACATTGGCTTGGTCTTACCACCCAGTAAAGCACAGATAACTGTAATTCTATCAGACAAACTGTGATTTGTACAGAGAGCTTTAGTAGCTAACCCTTGTTTTTCTCTTACTGAAACCCATAAAGTTCAGATTGGCCTGGAAAATAGAGCTTGGCATAAGCCATGCTGATGCCTATCTCTGAAATAGGCAAAGAAGTCTGGTTTTGAAGGTGGCTCAAAAAAAAAGAAAAAAAAAAAAGAAAAAAAGCAGAGATGTGATTGTGAAACCAATGTAGCTCAGTTCAGTACCATTTATTTCACCCGGCCCAAAGTCTGCAGGAAGCCAAGAGATGGTCCTTACTGTCCTATCTTCATTAAACAGCAAACAAGCACTAACCAGTTTTGCTTGAACCAAGCAAATCTTTTATTAAACCTAACTCTTAAGAAAGCCCCTCTCCACTAATGGATATGGTTTGCAGCTTACTTTGAGAGACCCAGAAGCCACACTAAAAATGGACCAAGATGAAAGAGCAAATTACAACATGCAGGTCAATCCAAATGACCCCTTCCAATTTCTTGCAAAAATTCAAACCTGTCGGCTGTCACTGGACCTCATAACACTGGAGAGGTCTGGAAGGAAGCTTACGTCTCTCAAGTGGTTAAAACAAAACAGAACATCTGAGCCCATTTTATGCTGCAGTTTATCTTTGCTGCCATTACTGAGCAACAGACTAAGTATAAATGTAAGTACTAAGGCTAAAAGATGGTTCAGTGCATGGTTACATTGCAGGCTCCCTGCCTATACAAAGAAGAGGAGAGAGAGACAATACATTCAAAAACGCTTCTTTTCTGTAGTGCAGCCTAGACCTTATAACAATGGGATAAGGAAAATCTGTTTTCCTAATTTGGAGGAGCTTATGATCAGTAAGTATACATGATTTGTCTAGAAAATAATGCTACTTCAACCATATATTGTTTGCAGTTAAGTATTTGTTTTATTACAAAAAAGAGTTTCATAACTGGTGGGTATATCACCTCTGTAATTACTGAAAATCTCATTGCTGACTATGTTTGTCCTGAACGCTTGGTTCCTACTCGAATCTGTGTGGAAGACTGGACTACCTGGGCTGCTGGAGGCAACAACAACGACAAAATAAAGAACATATATGATCAAAGAGCACTAAAGTTTTCAGAGGTGGTTTGAAAAAAACAGAATCCTCAGAGCATCTCCCTTGGCTGGCAGGCATTTGCTAAAAATGGGCAGAGGTTTTCCAGCAGATATTTTGCGTATTGAGAGGGGGAAGAAAAAAAATTAATGTGGATTTTGAGAAGAATGATATTGCCAAAAAATACCATTGTCAGTACAGTGAGGGAAGGAGTTGACAGGTTGGCAGATTTCTGCCGCACCTTTTGACTGTCTGAAGTTGTGTGTGTGACTTAACCTTTTTATTTCTGCCTTTTGGAGTTCAGTCTCTCTCCCTGTTGCCCTCCACAATCAGCTCCTCTGTAGACTCGGTGCTCCTGACACTCATTGTTATTCTGCTCTCTGCTTTCAACATTATTCCAGCAAGATTTCCTCCCTGTCAAAGCACTCACTCCGTCGCCCTGAGAGGACTGTCTGCTGATCTCTCACACACATACAAATCTTTCTAGTTTCGCTATTGTTATGAGCTGGCCAACAGCACCAAGATTAATGTTCAATTGAAAAAATATTCACATCGTTATTTGTATCACTTATACCATGGTAATAGAACTACAAAAGCAATTTTGCATTACCCTGCATTGCTTAGCAGCATCACATCACTTCCCTTTCTACAACCCCTTGCTGCCGGTGCCCAAGTATCATTACAGCATCTCTGCCAGCCTGAAGCAAACTCGGCAGAGAGGTAAGGATTAACAAGGTGAAGTCCTGCATGTACCTTTGGTCCCCAGACCACACTGGAGAGCTGAAAAGCCATTTATAAGCCATGTTTATCCTGCCTTTTTTTTTTTTTTTTTCTCTTCTTCCTCTCTCCTCTTTTTGAACCCAAAGTAAAGCCTAGTCAATTCACAAATCCATGTAAATATTCCAAATAGACAAGAGTGGTTTTTTTTTTTTCCTCCACCTCAAAGAAATAATAGTCAGGACCAACTCAACCACATAAAGTCATTTTAGTTTTGTGGCAGCTTTGTACCAGCAGACAAGACGGAGTCCAGGTGAAATTTGTGAGCAATCAGGCCAGCTTACTATGCCTGTATCCCAGTGTAAGCTACTCCTTTGTCTGCAGTAACAGCAGTGTATTTCTGCTCCAGTATCAGCACATTCATACTAAGGAGCTCTCCCCATCCAAATATGCGTCTGTGTATATACAAAGCCACAGAAAGGTTTCCGTGCCCTCTCACATATTGTGCAGTGATGGCATAATTTTTTTTTGTTGTCCATTTGTTTTGTATGTGTTAAGTGCCATTTCCGTAGACTCTGAATTTTCTGCTGGCCTTCCCTACCTTGCCATTTTTTTTAGTACAGATTTGTGAGGCATCAAGATCTTTGGAAGTTTTATAAATAAAGCAGTTCATTACTAGACTAACTAGGCGATCTCATGGCCCTGAAAATCCTTGCCGAGGAAATGGGTCCTTCTCCCTCCACAGAGGCACATCGAAGCATTAAACAGCAGTGACACTAACATTTTTGTTAAACATTTCCATCATCTCTAGAACTTCCCAAAAAATACTGAAAATATAGTGTGTTTGGGGTTTTTTTTTTTTTTTTTTTTCTTGGCACAACAACTTTACCTAGGACCGCTGTACTGCCAGACCCACCAATTTACCTTTCCCCAATTACACTTATATTTGCAGTTAAGGAAACAAACCAGTTCATCTTTCTTTAGACATTTACAAAGTGCTACTGCACTTTGAACTATCACACGCTATAACCTAAAAATATAATCTATAGAAAAGCCTCCTTACGAAAGCATCTTAGAAGTAAGTAGGAACTAGAAGTGTAAATTCCTTCACCAATAACTCAAAAAAAATGGGGGGAGGGGGGAGGAAATCTAGTGCAAGAGGCCAGTACCACAATTACAGCTGACAGCCTCGTTGCTAATTGAAGTGCTACTATATCAAACAAAATGATTAAGGACTTAACTGGGTCTAACCATCTATCAATAGAGATATGAAACTCATGGCAATCATGATAAAGTACACGAGCAATTTAGGCTCCTACAGTTAATACTAACCGTGTCACTCTGCTTGATTTACAGCAGCCTGGCAGCAGCCCCGGCCGCGCGCTGCAGCGAGGGCTGCCAGGACACCGGGGCCCTGCGCGGGGAGGTCCGCAGCGTGGGGCATGTGCAAACTGAGCATCTACGCCCCATAAAATGAAAAAAACGTCACTGCTAGGAGATTAAAGCAGAAGCACCTCAGGAAAAAGGTCATCAAAAACAAGAGGAGCATCTCTCCACACGGAGCATTTTCATCTTTCCATCTGTGCCTGATCACCTGCACCAGCGGAGACTTCAGGCCGGTCCCAGCCCCTCTGCTCTGGGCTCATCGTGAGTGCACGAGGGAGGCCAGGCAGAGCCCCGTCCTGCGTCAGGGGCTTGTGGCCCCCACAGTCCCTCCTGCCCGAGGGACAGGAACATGGAAAGGGCACGGATCCATTTTGCACCTTGAAGGCTATTTCTACATTAAATTGGTTTATTATCTTTGAGGTAATTTCCTCAGAGTTATGACACAAAAAGGGGATCTGGATGCAGGGCAAGGTCCACATCAGCCACCAGTGCCATAAACCCATTAGGAAGCTCGTGCACCCGAGGGGACGTGGCGAACACATCAAAGAACACAAAACCTGAAGCCCAACTGGCATGCTAAGCATGCTACTTGAGGTAAAACAACTAATATTACAGCCAGAAAATAAATTAATACACTTTAAGAAGTAAGTTCAAAGGCCCTTGAATCTCTGGCGCAGGCTCGTTGCCCTGCTGCGGACAACAGAGGTCTCTGCCCCTGCTTCGAGACCCGCCACGACCATCCGGCTCCCCTGGCACCGCTGCCCAAGGCTGCTCCTCACCAGGGAGGCAAAAAAGCACCAGGGTGGGGATGAGCTGCAAACACAACCAGTTAACCTCAACGTGCCTCTAGTTAAGGGGCCTAAGAGCAGAGCCCAAAACCGCCAGGTTTGGCGCCACGGTTTTGAGGGGAAGATCAGGCAAATTGCTCCAGCGCCGCACAGGAGTCTTTCTCCCTTTGTACAACATGGCGGCCTGGCATGTTGTGGCACCCGTCCCTGGTGAGAAAATGGGTATGGGCGGGTGCAGAACCTCCCTGCACCTTCCCTGCCCGAGCTGCCCACAGCAAAGCCCCCGTACAAAGCAGGAATGGCAAAAAACCAGCCACCCCACAGCACCCTGGCTGAGAGCACACACGTAGCGTACCTGTAGCAGCAGGGAGAGCTCACGGGGCTCCTCATGGCCACACAGGCCACCGCTGAGGTGACCCTCCCCAGGAGAAGGCAGCTCCGCGCACATCCTCACCCCAGCGCCAGTGCCTCACACCTGGCGGTGCTCTGGGGCTGGCTGCCTACCCTGGCCGCAGGTGAGGCTGCTTGAGGTGTTGATGACACCGGGTGACACCTGCTGCTGCAGCCAGCTGCTCTCCCCGGCTCCCTCACGCTCCTCCGACCCGAGCTGGGGCCTGGCCTGCACCCCGAAGGGAAGGCCCTGCCGCTGCGAGGAGGCCATGTCCTGGGCATGTGCTCATCCTGGGGCCCTGGGAGCCTCTGGAGCACATCCGGCAGGGACAGAAGGGTCCTCTCTGCGCTAAGTGTGTCTCTCCTGGACCCCGTTACGCAGATTTCCCATGGAGACCTGCACGTTCAACGGCAGCAGTTGTACTGACCCCGTGAGAGAGCCAGTGCCTGCCCCGTCCTCGCAGAGCCAGGAGGAACCCTCCTTGTTCCAGAGAAAAAACATATTTCCAAGCGGTTAAGAGCTAACGCTTTGTCCACCCCCCAGGTTTACCACGTTGGTACTCTCCAGCCCTGCCTCCCTGCTCTGGTTTTCATCTCTGGTAATCTTTTCCCCTCGTATCCGAGAAATTCCTGCTTCAGTGCCTCAACAGCAGTGCTAGCGTCAGGTGCAGCGTATCATGCCACACTCATGAGTTTTACATTCCTGCGACATGGCAGACTTTGATACAATTACAGCTCAGCTACATATCTTAATTTATGTTACAATATCGCTGTAGTGATATCGGAGACAAATGTTTAATTCACAGAACCTTAGTTTCAAACTACGGTCCCTGAATGCAAACAGCAGACTTCAATATTTTTTTCATCAATTTCTTAGTTCATAAAAATCAATTTTTGTAGAGTTTTTACACTGTACATAAAAGACTGTGGCATCAATTAGCCTTAATTCTTTTTTTTTTTCTTTTTTGGAAACCTCTTTGTAGGAAAATCTCATATTTCAGCAATTTGCATTATCCACACAATCTGCTTTGAAGTTCTAAGTTATGGTAAGAAAAGGATCCACTTATCTGCACATAAAAAATGTTCAAAGCTTATAAATTCCCTGAAACAGATGTACATTATCATTGGATTTGCCTTTCTCTCTTTGCTGTTGCATGGCTAATAGAGTTTCATGTGCCCCCTCACATCCTCCCCATTTAGCATCTTTTCTCTACAGAAGCATGCACCCTACTGTGCCAATCCACACTTCAAAGATTTCTGTCTATCTATTAGAAACAAAGCACAAAGTGAGAACATATGGCCCCTTTTAAATTTCCCACATTTAAGTCAATATCGTTTCTTTTCTCCTTTGGCAAAGAAACATAATAAGGTTTATCTTCTCCCTTCCTAAATCTGCTGGCTCTCTCAAACTGCTTGTGCCAATTCAGCAGTTACTTTGCAGTATCAGACTTGGCAGCACATATAAAAACAAAATCTCTAATTTTAAAAATTGCTTTTATTTCTCCAGATCAAGAAGATGCATTTAAATGATGAAAAAGGACAAAATGTAACTGCACACTTTCAGATAAGTGGATTTTAAACCCATGAAAGGGCACAGCAGAGAGTCAATAGCAAAAATTGTCTTGTTCGAGTTCTTTTCGCAGTGACATCTTTCCAAATGTTTCCTATTGCTGACTTAAAGGGATGGAAGAGCATTTCAGACTCTTGACACCTTCCCAAGTATGAGTTTCCCATTTGCAAAGCATTCACAGAAACCCTGAAAAAATAGAATTTAGAAAAGGGGATCTTGCTGCCTCTCTTGAGGAAAAGGACCAGTTACTTGCCTTAGAATCACACTGGCTCTTCAGTTTTCTCTGTCGGGGTCACAGATGCTGTGAACGAGTCTCCTGAGTGCCTGGAAGCAGAATTTTCTGCCTACCTAACTCATTGTTCAGTTACAAGGAAACCAGGGTTGCAGTGATGATGTTTTTAGCAGAGTAAAGAATGCAAGTTTTGCCCCACTCCTGGACACACTACGACTTACTACAAAATCTTTCAGACTTTCAGCCTCCAATCATTGGACTAGAAGAATTCTTCGAAAAAATCTCTCCCCTCCCAGTGCAAGCTACAAGTGCCACAGGCTCTGATCCAGGCGAGTGCAAATTGAAGTACCTCTGTTTACATCTGCTGATCCAGTTAAGCTGCACAAAGTTTCCATTGAAACCCACTAAAGTCACATGTGCAGAGCCATTGCGGGATATGGCCTTAACAGATGGCATGCTCAAACAGCAAGAAGTTGTGATTAAAGACATCAAAAGTAAGAAATATTCCCCGAGAAGGCTGTAAAGAGACAGGAGGAATGTGAGGCCCACAGTGCTGCTTTTCCCTTCACTTCATACTTTTGCACTTACTGGAAACTCTGAGTCTCTTTAATTGAGCTTTTCCTCCTTTCCACTCCTTGCAGGGCGAGAGGGTTAATTGCTTCAGATTGAAACGCTACAATTTTCACACCCCTGCTTCCTAATGAAACTCTGAGTGCGCAGGCACGTCCCGGGTGTGCGCATACAGGAGCCCAAGCAGCATCCAGAGCAAGGATGAAGTAAATCAGTCCTGATCCCATGGCCAGGGCGTGTATAAAGCACTGTACCTGCAACGCTAAAAATCAGCATTGGCCAAGTGAGACCCTAATGCTAATTGCCATGGCATTTCACTGTTTATCTTGGTTGAACTAGCAGTACCAGCCCTGGTTGTTAACAACCTCAAGTGGCACTTTATTCGTCTATCAACAGCCTTATCCTGTGAACAAGCAAGCGAAGAACTATAAACACCCACTCCAAAGTCTCTTTGTAGGGTTTAAGCTAAAGCCCAAGGAAAAAGGCGATTTGCAAAACTCCAGTGAGAACAGAGAAGATACAAGCTCCAAAAAGTGTTTTAATCTACAAAGTTTTATTTTTTCTTTTTTAAACTTGTAAACCATAAAAAGAGCTTATCAAATATCTGAAATTAGTACAAGAAAAAACGACAACTTGTGTAGCAAACCGTATTTGAAGACCCAAATTCAGACATGCACGGGGTTCTCCTGGCTCTACAGAATTCCACTTGTGAAGCTGGAGACACATTTGGCCCAGTTTGTTGGGTGTTTCGTTGGCAAATTCACAAAGCCTCCATGTGGTATTCTTAACGAACAGAACAGAATGGGAACGGTAAGTGCAAGGAAAAACACTCCGTGCCAGAAGGATCTGAACCGCCTATCTTCATCCACAAAGTACAGGCTCACCAAAACAGTACATCTCCCACTGGCAGCAATTACACGCTTCTCTGTCTATAAGGACTAGGCACTCCAAGGAAGACAGCACACCTACTTCATAAGCATGTTGTAAAAACCAGAGAGCACAGTTAATGTAATTGTCAGTATGCCCGCTACTGTTAAATTAATGTTTGCCCATTGCCAAATTTATAAAGTCCCTTAACATTGTATCTTCAAAATAGAAACTTCTCGAACTACCTACTTTGAGACCCAGAATACCAGAGTGACCAGGCAACTGATCTGCTCCAGGCTGACATTTCTTGTGATATCAAGATTATAGTCAGTGCCAGTAAATTTCCAAGGCATAGTTAGTGCTGAGCTTTTCCAACATCAGTACAGACACCTACGCTTTGGGCAACACTTGGCCAACTGATGTGCGTTTGTAATCAAACGGAAAAGAAACTCATGCTACCACTCAAAACATATTCCACAGACTATTAAAAACACCTGTAGAAACACCTTAGTGTCTGAAAAGAATTTCCCTCAGATTGGACTGAGAAAACCTAGGCATCGTTTTTCATTCCACCACAGCCCTACTGATGATTTTCTGCAACTTTCTTTCCTTGGGCCTCCACTTCTCCAGCTACACACTAGACGTTGACCACTTCTAGAAAGTCTTTCAAGCTCGCCCAGATAAAAACGTTTTAGGAACTATTTTTACAGCGTTATGAGTGATAAATGTACCATAAAGGATTCAAAACACTACTACGAATACAGCTATTTCTCCACACAGTATTTTCTTGTCTCTTGACTGTCTTTTTTCCCCCTCTGGTAAACAGTTCTCTGCTACCCTTCCTCTTCTCAATTCTATCCCTCCCTCGCCAGTCTTTCTTCTTAGCTCTAACCTTCACAATAGCCCATCCGTGCAGTAAAGTCCTGCTATTTTAAAGCAAAGAAATTCAAAGACCTCAATATACAATTTCTATTATTTTAGCTCAATAGGATTGAATTGTTTAGAACTATATAGAACTATGAGAGTAAATTACAGTGTCATTGAAACCTCATTATTTAATAACTGTGATCCAAACGGCAAATGAGATGGTAGTTCAATGTCTACTGAATAATTTGTATATAAAGTTATTTACTTTCTAAGTCCTGTCTTTTAGCCCATTCTGAGCACACTTTAAATGTATAAAAGACATAAAAACTCTAAGACACCCTTTCACAAGTCAATTCAACCAAACAGCTGTCACACATGCAGAGAAAATAAATCATTATGCGATAAACCAAAGCTGGTTTTGCTGCTAGCTCTGTTAGAGAAAAAGGGAAATCTTCTCAAGGAAGTTATTTACAAAATATATTAAGTTCAATTTTTATTTCATGGATTTTCAAACACATTTCTGCTTGGGTGTGTTTCAAGAAAAGAAGTCTGACAGCTAACACAAAGCTGAATATGATTTGGTTCCCAGTAAAGCCATGGATAAGTCATGTTTGAAAACATATTTTCAGATTTTGATGAATTACATCAAGGTAATTAAAGGTGAGACTTGACTAGCTGACACACTTCCAAACATGAACATTCTTGTCTACACTCCAGGCAAAAATCATGTTGAATGTTTTGGCAAAGCTGTTTTCTAGCACGATGAATTTTCTCAAGTGCAACCTAGGCCCCAAGGGAGTCCCTTCCTGTTAATTGGAATACAAATGAAATCTGTCATTCAGTAACTGAAGAACGCAATGACTTGTGGAGAACAGCAAGTATTCGTCACAGCTGTATGTTTATGTGACAACCTGCAGACTGTTGAGTACACACAGCAGTTACTCTTACAAAAGATCACCTCCATCAGAATCCACCTTACGCCATTCAATATTCAACTTCTGGCAGAGGACACGTTTGAGTACAACCGCACGCTCCCTGCAGGGTACAGCTCCTTGCACTTCGCTGTTGTCTCCTCATGATGGCTTGAGCAGGAAGACAACAAGAAAGGTCCAGGTGGCTTTGTGGTGTGGCCGCACAGGGCCAGTCTGCCAANCGATGGCTTGAGCAGGAAGACAACAAAGGTCCAGGTGGCTTTGTCGTGTGGCCGCACAGGGCCAGTCTGCCAACATGCCAGGAGAACCTCAACCTCAGCATCCGAGGGTAGAACGAGGTCCTACTTGTCAGTAATGACAAGGTGGCGTTTCAAAGACATTTGGAAGTACCTTGAAATCCTCCAGTGAGGTAAACACAAAGCCCAGTAATTGCTGCTGCTATTAACTAACTTGCCAGCTCGGTCTCCATAAACTTGTACAATTTTTCAGCTGCTAGAAAACCATCAACATTAAGAAGCAGAAACATAAATACTGGAATCACTGGTTGCACATCATGCAGACTTCAAACCCCCTCTCCTGGAATGAAATTACAGGCACCCTGAAGCCACTGGGAGTCTGGGAGTCTCGCCAGAGATTTCACCGGGACAAGGATTTTTCTCTGCTATCCTGAGCTTGTTTACTTCATATTAGGTGGTCATGAGGGTGAGAGAAGTTTAGGCATCCTTGCTTTCAAGACCCTGGCTTTCCAAATAATGTAGCTGCAGAACTGACTGAATTTTTTCAGCTGAAATTCTCTTCAGCAAAAAGTGCAAGTTGTGGGATCAACTTAAGTTTTGCTGAATTGTTTGTGTAGAGACAGAAAAAAATAAGTGAAAAAGCTGGATTTTTATTTGAAGTGACTTCATGCCACTCCATTTTATTTTTAAATAGGAACAAGTCCACTTTTTTCCTGGGAAATGAAATGTTTTGTTTAGCCAGCAGCTAATCTATTTCATACAGCCACATTTCTGAGCCGCCCGAAACAATTTTTTTTTAAGGTTTTCAGGATTAACAGCAAGCTGCAAATTGGTAACTCAACACAGCTCTCTTAGTAGGAGACAAGAAACTTAACTTTAGAACTTAACAGTTTAAATATACAACCAAAGTATACCTAGTCCATACCTTACGGCCTGATCCTGTTCCCAAAAATGTTAATGCAAGCTCTTTCATCGGTGGGATCTGCAATCAGTGACAGCAATTGCAATATGCCCCTGAAATCCAAAACAAGGAGAAGGAAATATACTTTCTGAACTAGTAAAACTTTAATTAACAGGGGGTTCTCATGGCACAGTTTTTGCTGTTAAATAAATAGAGCATTTAGTCAAAACCATCTATATTTACTATACAAAATACTGAAAAGCAAACATTTTTAAAAGATACGGAAACTCAGGGTTCTGTGAAAAGAAACTGTGCTGCGTGTTATTCATATTTAACATAAATGCAACACAGTATTTAAATACTGTATGTTGGTACATGGCTAGTGTAAAGTTTTAGTATGGGGATGCCACAATGTTAAAATTCACTTGTTGAATTTCCAAATGTGGTTAAACCCAACAAATCAACACCAAGTTGTAACCAATGCTCGGATACGTTATATTCCCAAGTTCACTGGCACAGCCAGCACTGCACACTCTCCAGACAGATGGGATTTTGTTACTGGTGCTGTTATCTTCTCTAGCAAAATATCTTTGCGTGAGAGACCATATTCATGCCCCTCCGCTGCCCTATCTTAGCAAAGCCCACACCACTGGAAGCATTCTAGTTTTGCAGGTCATTTTCTAGTTTTCAGCAACAATCTGCAATTAGAAATTGGCTAAGAAAGAAGCCTCGTGTCCCAGCCTTTCCAGCATATGCTCTTCGGAAAAGAGAACAGCTTTAATTATAACTTCAGACCAAACGGCACGGCATCCCGTCGCAGGTGGAATGTACACTTGTGTGTTTGCATGCGGTATAACGTAAGTCACTTGAATACATCAGACTTTGTTAACACTATAATATAAATAAGCTTATTCCTTCTACTAGACATATAAATGCCTTTTCTTTTGCAGTCCATAATTATATATACATTAAAAAGAATGATACACAAGCAGCAAAACAGGCTTAGACTAGAACAACTCAGTGGTAACTAACCAAATTTGTGGCCTTTTCATATTTTTCAATACAGAAAATTCTGAATATAAATATTTTTGGACTTTAGGAATTTAAAAAATAAACAGAACAGTATAGTTGTCACACAGATCAAACACATTTTAAAAACATTATGTAAGATTTAACAGAACACACTGTTGACAGCTAAAAAAAAAAAAAAAAAACAGATTTTTTAAAGAGGACAGTAAGTCTAAACAACTGCTGATTCAGAGAGACAAGAGATGGACCTAATTACCAAGATGCAGTGATTCTATTCCAATTCCACAAGAAGGCAAAGCTTTCAACTTTATTTTCTTTAGAAGTCAATGTCTCGTGTTCTTAGAAAGGACAACAGCCTTCTAAAAGTTTCGAGTGTTCAGCAGTAGGGTAATATCCCATTTTAGACTGTTCAAAACCCTAGTCAGGAAAAAAAAAAAAAAACCCTAATCATAAAGGTCTTATAATAATGTGGGATAGTTACATTTTACAATATATACTATAGACAAAATACCACAACATTTAAAAGAAATTGAAACCAAAAGCAATTATGTTTGATAGCAAAATTACACTTTATGTGAGGAGTTCTCTACTTCAGAGTTCCAAAAGCAACCTAAGTTGCTTTTTCAGTCACTTCCTACCTGCACAATGGTGATCTGTACAAAACCCAACTGAATGTATTATAAATCTGGGCCCCACAGACAGTAAAACTTGAATGCACTGAGCCTTCCTTTTCACTTTTCCAATTTGCTTTGGACCTTCAAATTTCCCAGCAGCCAGTAGGGGCTGGCGACTATGCTCTCATTTGCGTTCATGGAATGGAAGCCCTTGGATAAGAAAAAAGCAGGAGAGGCCAGAATGACGGGTGAGTGAAAATTTTCACATGCTGAGTTGTCTCTAAAATGGGAAAAGCACAAATTTGTAGGAACTGGGGAAATTTAAATCAGAGGCAGGCACCTAAAAAGTGCCATGGTGTATGCTTATCGTAACATACGTAAAAAGTCACTGTTGTGGAAAAAAATCATAATGTTAATATTCAAACCACAGATTTCTAAAACACAACAAAATGTACCTGAGAGTGTGCATATTTATATATATATATTTATATTTATATATTTATATATATTTGCCAACATTTAAAGTGAGAAAGTATATTTTCCTCAATTCTTTTGCAAAACAAAGAACTGTGGATTTAAACAAAACAAAACCCCCAAACAACCCATCTCCTTCCCAACCCTCCCATGAATTACGCTTACGGCCCGAGCACTAAAACCTAGTGATGGTTCTGAAAACCCCATTTCACATCCTCCTCTTTTCAAATGGTTTCCCAATACAGTGGAGAGTAAGTGATAGGAAAAAAAAAAGTAAAAGAAGTATATTTAAATATTACCCAGTATATAACAGACTGTAGTTGTGTCAGTAAAGAACCTTGAAGAAAATAAAGTGTAAGTTGTACAAATGTAGCTCTGTTGACAAGTATAGCTAATATTTCCTTGTAATTATTATGATAGTTTGAAAGGATGTGAACACAAACAGGCTACATGAATGCAGTATATTAAATCCCCCCGTAGTACATTACAATCAATAAAAAGAAAATAAAATCTGAATAATACTAGAGGTAGCAGCTGTTTGTTTTTCTGTTATTCTGAGTATCTCTGGAGTCCAAACCTTCGAACATTGCTCCCCTGATAAAAGGCTCGTGTGCGATCAGCCGACATACAGCAGACTGGTAAGCTAGATGTCTGCAAAAGTGTTTGAAGTATCTTTTATACTACAATGGAAGTAGTACTTGTAAAGAAGTGCGTTGACGACCTGCATTAAATCACAGCTCAAAAAGCTATGGCTGTTTGCTGTTTTACAAGCCACTTAAAAAAAAAAAAATCAATCCACAAGTTTTTTAAGTAAGCTATGCAGTTCCACAACATATAAATAGGGTAAGTTTCAAGAGTTCCATAGAGCCTCTAAAATATATGCTAGCTGAATATTAATGGAGTATCAATAATATTAATCATAGTAATGCCTTAATTATGGTGTCACAAGAAAGTGTTTCCTTCATATGGGATGATTCCTGGAGGATGCTGGTGGGATCTGTTTTATGTCTGATAAAAGTGATGGTAGTGGTGGTGGTGCTCATGGTGGTGGTGGTGTTCATGTCTCTGTATCATTTGTCCAACTTGGCCTTCATATAAAATGACTGTGGGCAGGTCTCTCACATGTTCCTTTTCCACAACTGTCCCTGGAGACTGGAAGGTTTTGCACATTTGGTGATTCTCCTTTGCCCTCTGCTTGTGCTTCTTGTGAACCTGTTGAGACTGCAAGGGGAGGTAAGGAAGATTCTGGCCCACCCGTGCACTTGGGGAAGCCACAGGCATGGCTGCCCCTTGAAAAGGTTTATTTCTTACTGCCCTTCCAGGATGCACAGAAGCAACATTTTTGCCCTGGGCCTTGGGAGACCTCACAAAGTGCTTGTTTGAGTCCTGGTTCCGCAGCCTCTGTTGGATTTCTGCGATCTTGGCGTATGAACTCTCAGCCAAATTGACGTAGCTTGGATCCACCACTTGGGATTTCCGATGGTGAGCATGGAAGGTTTCAGGTTCATGAGAACGGGACCGAGTCTGATTCACAACTCTGCTCGGTGGATCATGCTTTTGAGCTGCTGGAGGAGATCCTAGGAAATAA
This sequence comes from Crypturellus undulatus, assembly GCA_013389825.1. Classification (NCBI taxonomy): domain Eukaryota; kingdom Metazoa; phylum Chordata; class Aves; order Tinamiformes; family Tinamidae; genus Crypturellus; species Crypturellus undulatus. The sequence goes on from VWPW01000040.1 coordinate 641,578, forward strand.
CAAGCTGACTTAGTCACCTAGTATTTCAAAGTTTTAATTAGTTGCATGCAGTTGGCAGGGACAGCATCACTGGCAGAGCAAATTTTTCCTATGGAAATGAATGCAATTATAGCTGTCTAGTTTAACTACATTTAGTAAGTGTGATCAGTAAATAACATACACACGCATATGTACGTACATCTTCAGATTATCTTCTCTTGGACATCTATCTGAAATTCACCAGATAACTAAGTGGAATAGTAAAAACTGGCCAAGGTTCAGCAACTGGCCAAGGTTCAGCGAAAGGGAGGAAATCCAGATCCCTTGAATTTGGGGACAGATGTTAAAATTCAAGGTATGAACCCACATTCTCTGATTTTGGGGTCAGTAGTGGATATAAAACCCCAAGTATGGTCTGTTTCAGATCAGAAATGATCCCTGATATCCAAAAATCAGTCCTAGCTGTACACATAGGCTAAGTTTAACAGAGAACATGTAAACAATGGTCTCCTAGGTTCATTTCCAAGTTGTGCTACACACATAGTTCAAAGTACATTAACCACTCTGTTGCGATTTCTTCTCCACACTAATTACATTGCAGTATTCAGTCCTGCTGCTTCCAGTAGATTGTTACAGGCTGGTCGCACAGGTTCAAAATTTGTTGCCTCCGATTTGGAACATGCAAGTGAAGAAAGGAAAGGCCAAAAGGTTGAATCATAAATTACCAAATTACCTGGCCCAAACTTTGATGTGTAGTTTTCTATTCCTGCAAGATCCAAATAGTGGTTTCTCCTTTCAATGTTCTCATCAACACAATGACGATAGCACCCACTTTGTTCTGCGTTGTTCTCACTCTGGTGATATCTGTCAGCAGGAAGCAAAGTTACAATTCAGCAAAACTTCTTTAAAACTGTTATCACCATCTGCAAAACAACAACTAATGTGTCCTTTGAAGTGACAGGAGTTGCTCACAAAGAAACAACAAGCACTTGAAATTCTGGATGATTGGATTTGCTAAGTCGATAGGCCTGAACTGACTGTTCTTTCCCCTCATATAAATTGACCCCGATGTTGCAAATTAAATGATGCTTTCAAATTGCATCATACATACAAAAACAAATGAAACTGCTCCAAGGGTTTATTACATTCTGTCTTAGGGCCAAAACTATTCTGGACATGCCAAACCCACCCCTGCTGTTTGATACAACTGATGCCACTGCTATGAGGAAGCCTCATGTCAGATGAACATCCATCCCCATGTATCTGCTTCAGAAGGAGAGTCAACTGTACAGGTGTATTAACTAGAATGAACCTAAGGAGAAAAAGTGTTGGTAGAATAGCTGGAGGTAACTGCTGCTTTTCAAAATACAATTAAAAAGGTCAGATCAGCCCCTGGCTTCAGCAACTCGACTCCTTTTCCTGCTCAGCTTTGCAATTTTATTTATAGCAGAACTATTTCCTGAGAATGAATATCTGAAATGCCATTCATTTATGAGGCAGAAAAATCATCCAGAGGTTTGCAAAATTGTAGCCAATAATGCTGAATGATTTAATTCAGCAATTTAAATGGAAGTCTGCAGACATTAGTGTCTTCAATATTGCAAAAGGGATAAGCAGAAAACTCCTGATTAAATCACTGCCTGTCGTTCAGATACCGCTGTCTTGGAGACCACAAAGAATTTTGAAAGGCTTTACTCTTATACGCTCTGTGTAAATTCACTGAAAGACCAGATTTTGGCCTTGGATTTTTACACCAGTTGCTGAACACCGTTTCCATTCCATAAAGTGCCAAATATACTGTTTTTAGTCTATTAACACATTTGCAGATTTCCAGAGGCTAATAAACCCTCTGAGTTTTGGCACAGATTGCTTTCCTGGCCTAGGGTCAGAGGGTTTAGGACATTACAGAACGGAGTCCTTTGCGTCTCTGTCAGGCACAGATCTACGGTTTCTGTGATAAAAGTGACAAGATTTAACCTGCACGGAAGACCATGTTTGCTCCTCTTAGATATGGGTAGATTCTCCTGAATGGAGGAGAGCTGGTCTGGAAAGCAGTGAAGCTTTAAAGACTCTGCAGTGAGCTTTGAACACCAGAAGTGACACGAGGTACTGTCAAAAAGAGGAACTGTCCAGACTTTTATTTTTAGGCATATTGCCAACTCTTGTGCTTTTCCTGCCTCAGACACACACAGCATCGTACAGTTTAGCAAGTCAGCTTAAAGATCTCGGGGCCGTAACTGGCTAAGCAAAGGTTGCTGTGCTTGAGTGGCCTGCAGAAACCACCGGGAGCTGCACACATGTTGAAGGGAACGCACCGCTAACCCAGAAAAAGCATCACGGGTTTGATGTAGCACGATGGAACAACGCTGCATACAGTAGTGCCTGTCGAAAACTGAGCTAACAGGGAACCTGTTTTTCTTTGTTATTGTAATAAATTCCATCTCTCATCAAGACAGTGAAGGAAACTACACAAGTACTGCCACAGCCCTGCATGCTAATACCCTCCTTACACGCAAGATGACGTGCGACAATGCAAATATTCACCGTGAAGCAATTAGGCACTGATGAGAGACGTGCTCTACTGTCAGAAAGCTTAAAGTACTTCTGAGAAACGAGGCTTCTGGCATCCAGCTCCCGAATGCTTTCTTTGCATAAACATGGGAAGGTACAGGCAGCATGCACCTGCATCAAGCACAGGCTGTAAGAATATACACTGTTGTTGCTAGTTTCTTTCTTCTTTTCCAACAGAAAAGACACTTGCTTAAGTATTTGTGCAGTACATGAAAACCCCTTCTAAAATTCCCCCCACCATCCACAGAGTTGCCTGCCAATGTTCTTACACCATCAGTTTTATAATACATATGCTGGGCAAGACAGCTATAAATCTACTTACTTGATCTTGATATTAGCCCTATGGATGAAAGCTCCTTCCTGTAGCTTCCAGGGAATGAAAAATCCCACCCACCATCTATCTCCCACCTTAGGGATAAAACCAGCTCTATCCATTTTATCTTGAATATTAATCATGTCTTGGCTAGAATTCCTAAGTGACTAAATTTGCAAAGCATGTGTACTTCACACGAGCCTTCACAGGGGCAGCCTCCGCATTAGCTCCTGCAGCTACGTCCCGTCCTGGAGAGTCCTGAGGGGCCTGGCAGTTCGGCCGGAGCGCGCAAACATCCACACACGTGTGCAGTGGCCAGGTTCCTTGTGCTGGCCACATCTAACAAGACGCAGCAAAAACTGCCAGATGTGACAGCTGCCCGATACCGATCTGCCAGACTCAAGAGTCAGGCTTGTCCTGTGTAGGAAGCCTCTAATTGAAGGGAGGAGGAGGACACGAGTCAAGATTCTGCCTCGATATTTGATGCATTTATGGTTGCAAATTTAAGCGGAAATACAAATGCTACTTTGGACAGATTTCTCTAAACTCATGGAAGTCCTAAGCTGGATTTTATAAATTTGCAGCTGAAGAATCAAATACAGATTCAGTGTAATTACCGTGTCATTTGTGCAAAAATTTCTCTTTGCCTTAGCATGAAATTTTAGACTGAACCAAACCTAAATACTCACATGGAAATGAGCTGTCTAGACCAAATGATGTACATTAAAATGTATCAAAATTGCCTGCTTTTGTTTTATTTCTTTTACCCATTAAACCAAAAAATTCAAAAAAAGGAATGACACACACACTCAACTGACATGTGAGCATTTTTTTAGCTGTAAAAATAAAAAATATACTTAAAAGACATATTGCAAATGACTGCTCCATATTGTGGAGTTCAGTGGAGTAATACCTAAAACATAGATGCAATTCATGATAATAGGGTATTCTCCAGGTATGTGCTCTCACTAACTTTGCAAATGGCACAATAAAGCACTTCAGAGCAATAAGGCCTGTTCTGGACTGGCGTGGACATTTTGTTTGGGGAGAACTAAACCCCTTTGTTTTTAACCTAATCTCTAGATGGCTGCAAGGATACCTGCAGCTGTGCAAAATTCAAGTGCTGGGTTTGTACTCGATAGGAAATAGATACATTCTGAGTCATAGAGGAAGAATTCCAATAAAGAGAACAAAGGTAATTTTTCAAGTGGTGAAATATATTTGGAACTATTAAAAATAAGTTCCAAATTTTCCTTCAAGTTTACGGTAGTGGTAGATGCTCCAAGCTAATTCCTAGCTGGGTGTTACCCCACAAATAAAACATCAATGGGTGAGGTTTTGTTGAAGCTAACCCTGTCCCCCAGGAGCCTCTCTGCTCTTACCTGACAGAAGCTCGCTGCTTCTTTTCAGAGCTTCTTCCTTCTTCATTGGCTTTGCTTTCAGCTCTGTGCCTGGCATTCTGCAAATCTGCCACCAAGAACAAGTACATTATTCTCCCATGACCGTTGTTGTTCGCCTAACTGATACGCTACCATGTAAACACATCCTTGCTTCTCTGTAGGTCAGGATGTAATATATTATTAAGTTTAACCTCCTCAAAAGTGCTTTTGTCCACAAAACAGATTTTATGCAGACATAACCTTGGCTGCGGGATGTGAGTCAGGGTTAGGCTCAAAGCCATGTGGTAGGTTAGACTGAGCCACATTCACACTTGGGAGCCCACAGGAGGGCTTGTTAGTTTTTGGAGCTCAGCACTGTACTAATGCAGCATGTAGCTTCTCAGCAGGGCAAATTTGCTTGTAACTGCACTTGACTCAGTGGAAGCAAATATTAAGACTGAGATCCTGAGGGTCTCCTTTTGGATAATGTACCCACATTTTTTTCTACTGAAGTTATTACTCTAGGTACTTTCACTGTTTCAATTTAGTGCTATTTTATCTACTGAAGTGATCATACTAATAGACAACTATTATTAGAGTGAACACAAGGTGAATAAGCCATCAAAATATAAGACACTTTATAACAGTATATATGGCAGACTGCCAATATTGAAAAGTATGTCTATGCATAAAAATTGCACCAGTGTTGGCAATAGATGCATCTTTGCTAACGTATCACGTTACAGGCAGTTGTAGCCCACAAGGCCTTTCAAATTCCCGTGTGTGTCTGGTAACAGTGCTTGGCCCAGTATTTCTACCTAAAATCGATCAGCATGCATTAGCCACGATCTTTTCATTACCACGTATTTAATAACTAACTGAAAGACCTGTCCAGCTTCCAGACATTGCAGAATTTTAAGTGAAGGGGCAAATAATTATTTTTTCCTACTACTATTTCACTTCTTAAAAGTTCTAGCAGAGTGCAAGAATACAAATCATTGGTATAATTTTTATGGTATTTTACATACTGAGATTCTAGCTTAGAAATAGTTACAGCGATAAAAGGTTATTTACACTGAACTATTTACTCTTAGCCTGCAGTAGTGGTAGCTATGTATTTTGATACTAGTACAGTGATTTCCATGCAAACTGAAGGCTGTAACAGTACCAGAAGAGTTAAAGCAGTATAAAAAGAAAAAGAAAAATTGCCTTGCAGCATGCAAACACAGTCACACAGCACACGGGTTGTCGCGGCTGCCAAGAGGAAATGGTCAGGCTGAGGACCTTTACGCATTTAAGACAAAGACAGGCAGTTTTGCACCTAAGATCTTAAATGGCTTCTTGGGGACTAGGAATGCCACAGAATTACCTGCCCTAACATATGTATTTATTTGCACTGACGAAATCTGAAGATCTTTAAGGATGGATCTCCTTAGAGATGTTCTTTTTTTTCCAAACAGCTGATTGCACAGGCTTACCAGAGTGATTTAACAAGATGCTCTTTTTCTTCTGGCTGCTGTCTGGTGCCACAGTGAGCTTCACTCGCAGAGTTTTGCTGGAACTAGGTGAATGGTTTACTGATGCATCAACTACCTCATAGATGGTATGAAGCAAGCTGGTAATATCCTATAGTTGGATTGAAACAGAAAAGACCATATTATGAAAGTGGTATGAAACCTACAGCTTTGATACAGAGAACTATTTTAGACCTAGGCTTACTAAAACTGAGTGTCCTCAAAACACACTGAATTTTAAAGGAGCAAAATTTACTGGAAACTTAGAGGAAAAAATCAATTTCTCTCTTTTTTTTAAACACTTTTTTCCTAGTTTGGACTGTAGTTTATCTGAAGCAGTCAAAAGGAATGTTCAAGCACATCCATATTCCTCAGCATCAAATGATGTAAGGTTTATGAAATAGCGCAAACCATATCAAAATAATAACAAATGCACAATTTATACTTACTCTCCAGACATACACTGTGAACTAGCCTAACTGTATTTCTTTCCTTTCGTTTCAACAGAACTGAGGGATAATTATTCATACTGTGCTAAAAAGTGAGTTCATATGACCAAAATAAATACAGCAACCAAAGAAACATGACATTTTCAGGAAATCTTACTACTTCTGGTTATTTTCTTGGGCTAGCTAAATGGCAGATTGCATAGAGTAAAACTAGTCAGAGATGTGGCCGGACCATAAAACTTACGTGTGGAATTAGATTAGGTCTGAATGTCATTCTACCACACATGTACATGTCTAGTACTACATGTCTTTGCTCTACTTGGCAAATTCAAACCAGTTCTAAACTTGCATTTTTGAACAACAGAGATTGCCCACTCTGGCCTATGAGAGAATATTCTTTGCATGCCTCCTTCAAGACAACAGAACATGAACAAGTCCTGAAGTGCCCAGCTGTATCAGAAGGAATTGTAGCCAGTGTCGAGAAGCCGGCTGTCTCCACCGGCCGGTGGGAGGAATGCCACGCTCCCCATCGCACGGCAGCCAGAGGGGCTGGAGGTCTCTCGTGTTGAACTAGCCCAGCCAGGTGTCAATAACATACTACCTGAAACTGCCAGTACGTAAAGGAAACCTCTTGGCTCATTATGTCTCCCAAAAGGGATTTCATCCAAATTTATCTTGGGCACCAACCTAGGGCCAAAGCCTACTTGGCTGTTGCTGGCTATAAATACGCAATGCAATGGATAACTGAGAAGTTACCCATGCTGGTCTTCCTGTTCCTTGGTCTGTCCTAGGACCTATACTCTTTCCAGATGCCTGCAAGCACAAAGGAACAGCCACATCATCCTTCGCTAAACACAACAGGTTCAGAGGAAGATTGGGCCCCAAAACTCTATGGCTTTCCTTCGCTTGGGGGTCGCACACTTAGCCACGGAACCCCCCAGTGCAGCACGCACAGTGCGGAAGCGCTGGCAGCCCACAGCCCTACGCTCCTCCTTATCTGACCAGCTTTCAGGGAGACACGGAAATGCTCCTCTCTTTTCACACAGAATATTTTGTCCTCAGTGGACATTTAGAGAAATACTGGCATCATGGCCACCACAAATGATTTTAAAGTTCATGATTTCCAGCTCAACAGGCAGAATGACTAAATCCTAGTGGGCCCAGACCTTGTCTTAATATGTACCATCTAGCTTTCCTAAACTCAGTGGAATTTCTCCAGACTTGAGAGTTGAAGATCAAATATTCACAAAACAGAAAACAATCTGTACTCTCTCTTTTCTTTTCCTACTGAAATATCATTTCTAGCAATGCCGCAAGAGTCCCTGTAGGCTGTCACTGCCATGTCCATAGCTGCTTTCCATCATCCTCCAAGAACTACTGTCTGCAGCCTGTATGAGGAAACACTGCTCAGTGACAACCTGGTGGTCACCTCACAGCTCTTTAACCCATCACACTTCTCACGCTTCCAACCTAATTTGAAACCTAGTCAGACCGCTACAGAGAGGCCACACTACCTCTCAGCCAGCTTCAAAAGTTGGCCTCTCATTATAGCCGAAAGAAAAATTCAGTCTAGCAATATATAAACATAAATAGACAAGCAAACAAAACATTATGACACCTCCTAGGAGCCTTGGGCTATAATTTTGCACCTTAACAAACCAAACCTTCCCTTTCAGCAGAGCACTTACGTGCCACGATTATATTTAACAGGACCATGCGCGCTTAGCAAGTGCTCATCCCTCGTGCCCTGCTCTCCAAGCTGTGTTCAGCCAAGGCTGCAGCCTTCTGCACCGGTTATCCTCAACTGTTCCTTCCTCAATGAGCATCTAAATCCCTCTCCTTTCTTGAGCTGCATACCAGGTTTGTATAAGCTGGCCATCTACTCTCTTTTTACTTCAGCAGGCAAAGAGCAGAAATCTTTACTCCCACCGTCCTTCATGCATTTTCCTAGTGGTGAGCTTGCTAACTTTACAGTCTGTCCCTCTATCTCACATTTGTTCAGTGTGGGCCTTTCTCAGCAAGGCCCTTGTCTCAGCAGTCTAAAAGGTTTCCCACTTGCTCCCAAGGAAGGCCAGATGCAAACTGTGTGTGCTGCCTTTGGTGCAAACACCAAAGGGCGTTTGCACACACATTGCATCAATGTGTGTGCATTGATGCAATTGCATCTCGTAGCCAAACAGGCCTGAATTAACCCAAATCGATGTCCAGGCACCAGGAAGTTTAAGAGACTGCACAAAAGTATGGAAACACCTGATGGTTTTACAACTCTGCTGCATTTGCTTTTTGTTCCATTTTTCACACTTGGCCTCCTCCATGACAGTCTGCTCAGCTGCACATTTTGGAAACGAACAAACGTGGTTGCTGGACTGGATATATCCCAAGATGGAGGTCAGGAACATACCACTTAATGCAAACAACCACTTAATGTTTATGCTGTTCATTTAAATACCAGCAGCAACATTTTTATTATAGGATTCACTTACTTGTGGTCCTAAGTTGGGGTTGGAAGTTCTAGCAAACTGACAGCTCTAGATTGGTCAAAGAAGTCTTCTCAGGTCACCCATCTATCCCCCAGGTCACCCACCTGTCAAGCTTCTGCACAAGCAGCTACCAGCTACTAGGCAGCTTGCACCTCCTGCTGCTCTCTAGTTATTTCTTTGCAATTATAACATCCAAATTCCTGAGGCACTGATCTGGTAGGAATCAAAACAGTTTTTCTTCAACAAGTTTCTGAAACCGCCTGCCCGCAGCCCTTTTCTAGGCAGCCAATATGGTATCGGCTCCGTGCCAAATTAATAGCCTTGGACAACTACAGGATACGTTACAAACTTTGTGTTCTATAGTTGTGTCTATAATTACCCCCAAAGGAACTTTCATCTGCCAGCAGGCCTGCCCCGAGAGCAGGACAATTCACGCTTCCCTGAAACCTGTCCCATTGAACATTAGCTGCATTTAAATGGCATTTAAATTGAACCATCTACAGCTATGGATGCAGCTTTACCTTCCACCCACCAGCTTGTACACTAATGGTGCCTCCCTCAAGAAATTCAGCATGAAGAATAAAAATTATTTAACTTTTATTCTCTCCCAGTACACCAACCAGCATGTCTCTTTTATTACTGAAGAAATCAGCTTTTCTGTACTATGCACTAGAATTTTAGTAGCTGCATGTTTCTGCAACTGCTTTTTATGACTAAGACTACTCAGCACTTCCTGCACCAGAACTTTAATCTCACATTTCTCAAACTTCCTCCCTTTTCTTCATGAAAAAATAAACAAGCACATAATTTTCATTTTTACATTTTGCCAAAAATAGTTTTTGCTTAAATATTTTAAATCAGTTTTACTAGAAATCGCTTGATTTTAAAGTATTTTATAGTGGGAATAAAAATTTATCCTTTATAGCAAATTAACTATATTTAGTGGGGAAGTAGTCTGTGTGAATCCAAATGACTTCTGAAGGGCTTCTGATGTGCAGAATTTCTACTGGAATAGCTATTTTAATCAAGCAGGAAAACTTAAACTGCGATATTTTTCTTCAAAGAGAAAAGCAAAGGCTTTCTGGGTAGCATCCAAGCAGTCAGCACATGCCATACCCAGATTTGTTTGTGTCTTGTTCACCGAAGACTACACTTGTTTTTTCGAGGGTTGCAGGATTTAACAGTGTTAATCTTCGTGTTTTTCACATCTGTTTTATCAAAGAGCTAATACAACAAAGTATATTAAAAAGATCAACTTGAACAGATTGCTAGAAATATCTGTAGTAGAAATAACCCAAAATATGTGCTTACGGCCACACATATATAGCGCACGCCAGAATGTGTCACAGGTCTCCAGTGGGAGGCTGGTGGGAACCCAGAACCCCAGGGGCACTAATGTGTCCACAAAAAAAAGAGAAGGAAAGGGTGGCATTTATCACTCTTTACATTATTTTAGTGATTCATCACTTGGAACAGAACTCATGTTACTGAGAAAATCTTCATTCCAGGTTCATAGGATCATAGAATGCTTAACGTTGGGTTATTAACTTATTGCTTCTAAAATATTAATGGGAGAGCAACACCTCCTTTTTGTAGCCTCAGCATAGCTTCTGAGCAGAGGACTAACTGTTAGCAAACTAGGGACTCTCCCGAGGAAACTAAGAGGCTTTTCCAGCTGAATTAATTTAACAGAACAGGACATTTGCACAAAAAAAAAGATAACCAATGAGTTTAACACTGAGAAGAAATATTCAATTTGGTTCTTTGTAACAAAAAAGATAGTAGGATTTTATTTCTTAATACTTCTCTCTGGTGCAAATTCACCAAATCTAATGGCTTCCAGCGACGGGCCGTCTGATAGGGACAGCCTCCTCTAGCTGCCGGTTCCATTGCTCTTGGTGGATTCACACAAGTGACAAACACAGGATAAAAAGTTTCAAGAGAAGGGCCAGGTTGATAAATCATAGCCCCAGAAAAGCCAGTGCCCTTCCCCAAGCCTAAGACTTGGTGCTGTTTAGAATGCAGAAGTAACCTCAAACGTCTTAATCATGTAAGAGAGAAACTGGGTATTTAAAGTGAGATACAAGGAGCATTTTTAGTATTAAAAATAGATGAAGAGAAATATCAATATGTGCTATCTTTCCCACAGCAAAAAGAAAAGTACCAATGCCTCATTTGAAAGTTGGTTTGTAGTCTCATTTTTACATACAGCAGGACATTTTTATTGAACCATCAGGTTTGTTTGATCATGCCCATTTTGAATCATTCATATTTGGAATCTGAAAGCAGCCCTTGCTAACTACTCCGCAACTAGTCCTGAAGAAATCCCCTTTCTGGTGTGTTTATTCCTGCGCAGCCATTCACCAAAGAAAGTAAATTTATCAAGAATGAACTGATTGCCAAAGAACGGCTGGTGTTCCTAAAGCATAATTACATTCAGAGAGCTCAACGTAAAACCTCACGGATGAAACCACATTAGCTCAATTATACAAGTTTCAAGTCTGATTACAAATATCTGTGTGAAGATAATTACAGTGCAGCTGTCAGTTCTAAGGAGGCCTTGCAGTACGTAATGAATTGTACTCTTAATGGTCTATGGAATGAAGGGAAACGTTATGAGCCAACTTTTGTAATATATATACACATTAGAGCAGGGAAGTGATCTCCTACTGCACCAAAAGGGCACATGACAGTGAAAACAGTATTTTATTTTATTTTATTTTTATAATTTGCCTTCCCAATAATTATGCTTTCATAATGGGTGTATCCCTTCAAGAAGCATGACTAGATCTGAAATTCTAATTATAAGGACTAGTGAGTAAGTCATACAGACTCTAAGAGGAAATCAAAGCAGTATTAAGTTCTGAATGTGTTGTTAAGATCCAGAAGAAATTTCACTAAGATGGAATTTGAATGCTCTTGCAGTGATTTGTCATTGTGCAAAACCCAAGGGAAATTTTGTCTAGTAACTGAATCCACATCTTATTTACAATTTTCAAACTTTTAATGAAAAAAGCATTCCGTGCATTTGCAAAAATTTGCCCCACCTACATGTCTTTTATAAAGTTAATTTAATGCTTCAGAAACTCTGGACGTAAAGCCCAAGGTTTTAAACACAAAGTGACTTTGAACCAAATTAAATGGATGGGAGCAAGTCCTCTCCTTTTTCAGTGTCTCACTTCTCCAGCACAAACAAGCACATAATGCTTACTTCCCCTTGTAAAGCACTTCCAAATCTACAGAGAGAAAATGGACTTAAGAGCGTGACATCCAACTGTACTTGCAGATAACTGCAGTTAATCCAACTACAAATCCAGGAGACAGTCAGTACAATTTTCAAAGAAGGGGTAAAGTTTCACCCTAAGCTTTTCTCACCAGAATGCTGGCCCTGTGCTCAGCCCAGCTGGCCGCTCCGGAGCGTCTGCAGCAGCGCCCGGCTCCGTGCGCACCGGCCGCTGCCTCGGAGCGGCTGCACGGGAGCGCTGGCCCTTCCGTCCCTCTCCCACAACGTACCTCGCAGCTGACCCAAAGCACGTGTCCCGTTCGGTTTAACTGAAACTGTGCTTAACATTGCCCGGGTCCTTTGCTGGATCGGGAGTTGGACTGCCCAGCAGACCGCGGGATCAACCCCACTGTTTTGACAGTCTTGGGCGTTAGCAAAATGAGAAATTCTACATCACGTCTGTGGCCAGTGTTACCTATGAGCTGCTCTTGTTAGTCATCCTTGCACAAACAACTCTTAAAATTGCATCTGGATTCAACCAAGGATAGCCATATATACATATGGCTATATACAACTGGCACTGGGACAGCTCATAAAAAAAAAAAAGTGTGTAACACAACTGGAAAATTCTGAAATGGTGTATACTATTTGTTTCTGTCCTTGGTCACATGTAAGGAGCTGAAAATTATCAACCTTTTTGGTCCCTTGGTTAAAAGAATTTTTTTTGGCATGGGTTCAAGCCTGAATATAGCAAGCTCCAGACCTCAGAGCAGTATAATTTTCAATCCCTGCACAGATTTGGTTTCACTTAAGCTGCAGTCTACTCTTCCAGAAGGGAGAGGTAGAATTTGGCTGTAATATATTTTCTAAGTACAGTCAAATTAAGCTCTTTGGTGTACCACATAATCACAAATAATTATTGTATAGATACTTAAAAGCAGATTCTTGTTATGTTCAGCATATGGAACTCCCACTGACATTAATGGGAATTCCATGCCTGCATGTAAAGGACACCCATGTGTGTGGGTTTGGGGTTTTTTGTTGTTCTTTTTTTTCCTGTTCTTGAGAGTCAAGATAATTTTCTAAGTAAGGCTTAGCCTTGGGTCTCAAAAGATGGGGGTTCAATCTGCCACAAGTCTCTTGCGTGACTTAAGGCAAGTTACTTAATTTTCTGGGCTCGGTTCCCTATACATTAACAAAGACAATATTTTTTTTCTCCTTGCCCTCTTCTCTGTATTTTTCAATGTTGCTCACAATATACGTCAAAAGCCCTGAGCAACCACCACATATGTCAACTTGTTCATAAATGCCAAAAGAGACTTGTTTCAGTCTTCTAGGAAAAAAAAACCCAAAACCAAATACAAAAACAAAACAAAAACAAAACAAAACTTCTATCAGTTGCTGTCCAATGCCAGTACATTTTCGGTATTTGCCCTACTCCTTTCACTCAGTATTTTTCATAGATCAGCATAAGAGCTGGAGAGAGAAAGGGTCACTGATCAGCTGGTTAGCTGAAGGCAGGGGAGCCAGTAAACACACTTCTAAAAAAATCACTGGCAGTACAGTGCAGTAAATCTCAGAAAAAGACCCTCTTTGGAAATACCACTCAATCTTGATAGAAATAGCTCTGAAAGCAGACTGTACTCTAATCTATATACTTATAGCAACGTGGGCTTCCTATTTACACAGGAAACACAAGTTAAAGTCACCCCGAGAATACAAGCTGCACACAGGTGTTCTTCTGACAGCTATGGTCCTCCAGCAAATATCACCAATGTTATTTATACTTGGAGCACGCAGGCAGAGATCATGGCCTAATATCCATGAAAACAACAGAATAGTATAGTTAGTACTACTGGAAAGAATTTCAGAAAGCAAACTTGCTATTTGGTTAGCTTCACTCTGAAAAGCAGGACAGGAGCCAGAACAACATACATTTGCAGGGGTTTATTTTGACAATGTGTTTAGCGGTTCGGTTGTTTCAGATATTTTCCCCCTCAAATGCCAGCGCTGTTTTTCAAAGGTTAATCCCAGATATTAAACAGCAACAGGCTTAAAAGTGGTACAGGACGTCTGAAAAGAGTAAACTTCTGGTGGGATTGTTTCTAGGAGGGAAGGGTCCATGGAAGCTGCTGTTTGAGTTGGCAGGATACCTTTATTTCATAGAAGAAAAAATGTTCCTGTTATAAAACACTTCTCGTGTTCGCAGCGCCGCACACAAAGGGGCGGCTGTACTTTGCTTACCTCGCGGGTGACTCTTCCGTTGTTATCAAAGTCATACAGTGTGAAGGTCCACTCTTGCCTGTTATCTTCCTCTACAGACACATCACATTGCAATTCCTAAGAGACATGCAAAGAGCAGCTGATTACCTAAAGCAAAAGGCCTGTTTGCAGAGGAGACGCCGGGCGAGGAGGCAGCCTCAGGAGAGGTGCCCGCGGCCCCGCTCCGCCTCACGGAAGGGGCCCGAGGAGCCTCACTGCGGGCACGTGGCAACTGCAGCGCCTCGAGCCACACTCCTGGCAGCCTGCAAGGCGCTTTCTACTTCACTGTAGGAAACCCGAAAAGATGCAAGAAAACTACGCCCTGAAGCTGTTGGAATATCGTAAGATTTACCACTAGAAAGTGAGGAGAAAGCTCTGCTGAGCCCAGGGGCAGTAGGACAGAGAAGGGGGCGCACAGTGGGGGCCAGCACAGAGCCAGCTGCAGTCAGTAGCACAAAGCAGACAAGTGGCACGAGCCCCGTCCATGACACACACTCAACACATCGACATCGGCGGAGTTCGCAGGGAGCGGCACCATTCCCGAAATGCAGGCTGGTGGGAAGGGGCAGGTAAGAACCACCTGGGAGAGGTGCCTGACATATTTTAGCTGTGCTTCTGCTAATGGGAGTGAAATCTGGGGAAAGCCTGAAAGAAACAATTTGCTAACAGGAGAAAAATTCCCCAAACGGACCCCGCGATGTCAGCCAAGGAGAAAGGCCGTGTGTGGCCGGACGCGGGCACCTGGGTGCCAAGCACTCACTTTCGCCCGAGATGGGGCACCCAGGCTCGCCCAGGGCCACAGCAAGGCAACGCGGGAAGTTACAGCACAATTAAAATGAAAGCCACTGTAGGCAAGAAAAATAAACAGCTCCAAATAGCTTCAGCGTGATAGGGCTCAAAATACCTGGTTGATGTTCTGACTTGAAACCAATTCCCTACAGCAGTTACGGACACCCCCTGTCCCCTGCCGAGTTCAAAGGCAGGCTTCTCTCCCGAGTAACAAGCCCACCGCAAAGCTGCCAAGTGCCCCACACTCCGCTGTGGAAACACAGTTTCGTGTTACACAAACATTCCCAGCACCTTGAAGAGCCAAATCACATCCACCTCAGATTTAGACCTCTGGTCCCGACACTTGTGTTTCTGCTTCTTTTATACTTGGCCATAAAATGAACATGTTTACCAATCTCTTAGCCCCTGGCTGACACGGTTGGAAAACTTTGATTTGTAGAACAAAGGAAAAAATACCAATACTTGTTTTCTTGCCACTTATTAATAGTTCCCTGTCCCACGCTGCCTAACATAACATCTTTACGTGAGGATGTGCTTTGCTTCATTAAGAGCCGCGGCAATCTTCCCTGCATTAGTCATGGAGCCTGCTACCAAGTGCTAACCTTTATGGCATGCCAAGAACTACTCGGGAACAAACGCGGGCTTTGCTGGGACGCTGCAGTTCCAGCTCTGCTGGCACCGACCGTGTGGACAGGTGCCTTCCAACAGCCAAATATCAGGGCACTGCTAATTGCAATTTAGCATGCCTTTCCTGTGTGCAAATGTCTGCTCCTCAATGCACGCTATAAAATGTGCCGACAAAAAGAGATAGCCTTGTGCAAAAAAGGCTGGAACAAAAGTCGCCTCCCCTCCTAAGGGGCCCAAGCCCGTAGCAACACCTGATTGGCATATGGGAGAGCTGATGTCTCTTAACCTGCCTTAACACAGTGAGGAGTAAATTGTTCCAGGTACTGAGCCTTCTCGAGAGAGGGAAATGAAGAGCGCAGCCCTGCTGCAAGGTGGCTGGATGGTCCCTTAAACAGCACGGGGGGAACGCAGAGCTCATTAATGTGACAGGCTGACAGCCCTGCAAGGAGAAGTTCGCCACGTCTGTGAGTGCAGAGATGAAAATCCCTGCTGCTGCTTGCCAGTACCAGAGCATCCCTCTGTTCACCAAGACAGACAAGCCTCTAGCTGGATGACAGCATGTTTCAATACTCATATTTATTAAATCGCTCCCTATATAAACAAGACTTGCCGACTATGCACAATGTCTGGCAGTTTTATAATGTTTATAAGTCTGCAAGGAAATAGACCATCCGACTCATTCCCCCGCCCTGGATCCTTCTTCTCCTCCCATTTGATCAGAGGGATTTCCAGCCTAGTAGATCAAGATTATTTCACTTTGGAGGCCCAGGCACAGAACACTCGTGGATAACTAAGCTCTCACTAACATCTCGTACACTAGGAAGATTTAACCAAGCGCAATCATCTGCAAAAGCCAATATAAAGATTTCATAATTCAGTGAGTGGCATAATAAGTTACTTCTGAAAGGATCACAGGTAGAGGATGAAAACAAACACCTCTCCTTACTCTACAGTTCAGAACCTGCGGAGGGATCATTGCTTGGTCCCACTCGGAAATAAAACTCAATAACCACCCTGAAAGGAACAATTCCATTGATAGTGAGACAAACACTCGTGCCATTTCTGCTCCTAAATGTATTCATTACATCAACAGGAGCTACACACATGCATCAGAGGGTACTACATGGGCCACAGGTTGTGTATCTACCTTAATTAGGTCAGTACAGTGAAACTTTAAAATACACAGAACTTACTTCAAATTTTAGTTGCTTCTTGGTACCTGTGCGTGTGTCACATTCTTTTTCCAGTTTCTTTTCATCTCCACTGCAAACTCCATCTGTCTTCTCTGGAGGCAGAGCCACTGCAAAAAAATAATATATTTAAGAAAAAAACACAAGAGAATGTCAGAGTAGTCTTCTATTTGCAAATCTGCCTTATTTAGTGTGAAAGTGGATCTTGTAGTAGAGGATCATTAAACTTGATTCGCCTTTGTGTTCACTGCATATCTGGGATTATTTCAGCAGACAATTTACCACCAGCTCTTGGTACCAGCCTCTCCTACTAACCTCGCCAGAGTCACAGGAGGTTCAAACACAGTATTATGAGAATATAAATTAACAGAACCATTACTGTAAATAAGTTGAAATATTCTGCAAGACTCTGAAGGCTCATGACATGCTGCAAAAACACGCTGCATTCACCAAAAGGTTAAGCAGTAATTGCCTGAAAAATATGCCTGAAAAAATATATTTCACCTATGCAGTTGCATAATTCAACAGCACTCAGAAACGGTATCGACATTAACATATATCCAAGTCTAGTTGAGGAATAAAAGACAAAATACCCAGAAACTTTATAACTCAGCCATATACCTATGCCTTTGGCTCATAAAGTAGTACTCAGCCCTGCAGGTAATGAAACACAATAGCTGAAGAAAAGGAATTTTATATTCTATATTCATTAGACCTATGAAAATACACAGAGATTTTCAACCCTACTCTCAATTTTGTTAGATATGTATTTTTCATGTCCAAGGGCTTCTGCCAATAACCCCTATTATGCTAAGCAGAGCAGTAATCCTGCCTGCCTCCATAAAACAGAACACAGGTTACAAGAATTGAGGCCTTAAAGCCTGCATTTTCCTCTTGCAATGTGGCATTTGCATTTATCCAATACATTTATCCTAGTGCTATGTAGGAATCATTTCTTGGGGAAGCTTTTAAGTCAGATCTCACCTAAGTGCCAACTTAGTAAAGTCAGGCTCCTTACTAAAAGGGAAATATGATCCATTTTGCTTCAGAATAGGTCGTTTCAAACCAGGTTTTCTCTCTGGCTCTGCTGCTGCTCAGTGCTACAGAGGTGCCTCCCAAACACTCTGCCAGGAGAGTGAGCCACTACCAGCCCACACAAGATAGTTTTATTTACCACTCTTCAACATTTTCTTGCACAAATAGGAGCAAGCAGTTCAAAAAACCTCCCCTCACCACAGCGTTACGCTCCCAAAGCTAAGGGTTCTGCCATAGCGTTCAGACTGCCATCTATCACATTTTCTAGTCTTACTTTTTTGTTTAAATTTAACACAATTGTATATATACACTTTTAATCTGTAATGCTGCAAAGTCTCTGGGTACGCAGCAAAGACAAGGCAGCAAGAAAGCAGAAATCTTAAGCTCTGATTTTCCTGACCCACAAGCTAAGGAGGAAGGTCAGCTCAGCAAGACAAAGTTCCCCTCGATGGGGCCTTTCCTTGTCCATCTAACTGGGTGTTAATGGACAAGCAGAGTCTGTTTATTAGGAGGTTTTTGTACAGCACTTATCATAAGGAATACACATAACACATACTACTTATGACACAGAATTTTGGAGTACATCTGAAGCACAACAATATATCTTATATTCTTTTTCTCCACAAATACAGCTCCATGTTCTTAGCAATTCAAAGCTAAGACCAAAGGAAAAAAAGACTCCCATAAAACAAACAAAAAAGACCACATCTGGAAACAGTTTAAATGATCTACCTCTCAGCAGCCTTGCAGCCTCATTCTAAAAGCAACTTGAAATGAAAAGGTAACGAGGGCCTCATGAGAGGACAGTTGCATTATCAGAGGTTCTTAGCAACTATTAAACATGCCCCTAGATTTTGAGTGCCTCATTTGTATTAGTGAGCAGCTTCTCACAGGAAGGGATCCAGCCAAGCTCACAGGAATACTCACTGCAAGGGACTTCTGCAGCTTCACAATCAATCCCCAGGGACTGCAAAGGGCAAGCTGGGCTAGTATGAGCCTTAGCGCTTTGGAATAATGGACAACCAGCTGAGAACAACTTCTACATCTATTATCACACCTACTTTTCAAGGTATAAAGATACATACAGGCCAGAAGACCTCTACACTGTTCTTTTGTCCATGATGACCGCAGCTCAGCCTCCCAGTCAACATGAGGCTAGAAGAATTGAGGCACAGATCCTGTAAAAGGCGAATGTTCCCTGCCCCAATGCTCTTCGCTGCTTCTTTTTTCTGTCCAAGTGTCGTGTCTTAACAAGTATTCTCTGAATTTCACTTCTGTCTTCTGCTGCTGCAGGTTTCTTGAGTGTGCAAAGAGCACCCTTAGCTGGGCGTTTCAGTAAGGACAGAGCCACCAGCACCAAGTTACCTTCAGGCTTCAAGGACTGCACGTCCACGGGCACGTTCAATAACCTTTCTGGGCGGAGAGTATGCGTGTTCAGAGAGGAAGCTTCTGCTTTAATGTATTATTTATGTAACAGAGGAAAAAATGTGCTCTGACAAATTAGCCCTCTCAAAAAACAAGAGTTCAACTATTGCGGAAGGAGGAGATACATCTTGCTGTATACTCCTTCAGAGAGTTTAAATACTGTATGCCAGAAATTATCCTCTTTGAGCTTCGCTGACCTTTGATCTGAAGAACTTGCTGGCCTTGCTGCTCCGGGGAATTATCCTTTGAAAACAGTTACTCATTTCTGAGCTCAGATGAGATGGGGAAATCTGGTGATCTCATCTTGATGTCAGGTTTCATTCAGCAAAAAAAGCTAGAGGTCTAAATGAAGAAACTTTAAGTGGGAATATGAATGTATTAAAATAATACTTATGGGTGATCAAAAATGTGCTTGTGCATATATCCTTGTGTGCCTTATGTAAACCCAACGGAAACTGAAAACTACATACTAGATATGAGTGTTTTTGTCTGAAAAGAGTATATATACTTGGCACCTTGTTTTTATACTTAGGTTTGACTATTGACACACTGCTCAGCTTCATGAAGGCTACAAACACATGCTGAAGCTACTTATAAATAAAATGGGAATGTCTGCTTGGGACAGTTAAAACTGGCAGCCTGTAAACAGAGATCCACGAGCGAGCTGCATGCCAAGGTTCAGCTATCCTCACAATGTGAACTTCCTTTCGGCTCTGCCAATGATATTAAACTAGACCAGACAAGATTGCTATCTCAAAGGACTGTGCAGAATTAATAGACTTGTGTTTCCAAAGTCCAGGCCATCAGAAATAAGTCCGCGTACAATATATCATCTGTACAAAAATACTTACTTACCTCCCCACTCCGATAACAAGCCCTGACAAAGAGAACACACTACACAGACAAACACACAGAGAAAGCTACCCTTGTTGTTGTGGGAATCCACAACTGGAAAAAAGTATATTTATTACTTCTCATGGGAATAACCATATGCTCTCAAAAACAATGTTCCATAGCAGAATGTTTCATGAATTGAAATACTGCATATGTTTTCTTTATGATGTTCTCTTTTCTTGTTCATTATTAATGGTCTTGTATTCACTTCTATAACCTTAAGACACTATAAAAATGCGTCTGGACAATATTTGAAATTGGAAAGACAATAAAGGAAAAATCTTAACTTGGAAAAATTGTGAAATACCATTCTTTCATGAAAAACAAACTGACTGGCTTAAGTGTACTAGCAGATGTTTCTCTCTAAGGATTCTTAATTACTACCACCCAATTGCTCATAATTGAGATGGGGGAGGAAAAGAAGGAGAAAATGAACACCATTTTAGAGGTATTAAGACTCATCCCTGAGGAATTAGGTCTTTTTTCAAAGGTTTACTCACCCTTAAGAAAAGGAGTGGGCAATAATTCTAACTGCTCCTTAGAAATCACCAAAACATCATAGAAATGAGGTAAAACAGATTGCTGAGCTGAGTGTACTGAGTCAGTGTAGAATACTACGCTTCAGACGGCCAAAGCATTCTTCACTCACCTCTGCTCGCATCTTGGAATAAGGGAAGAAATCGGAAAGCCAAACAGAGCTGCAGTCAAGATGAAAAGTGTTTAACTTTCACCGTCACTCGGGTGGCTTGTCATTCCAGTTTTCTCAAAGCTCCATTCAAGCAAAGCACCATACTTCATAGCAGTCTTCCTTCTCAAAATACAAATGTAGTTTCACTCTTTTTTTTTGCTGCACTAAGCATTTCAGTTGGTGGCATTAAGAGGATATGGAAGCCAGAAAACGATGCAACTCTCATGGATGCTCTGGATCCTTTGACTAAGTTACAACTACTTAGTCAAAATTTGCACAGGATTTATGAAAATTCTGGCTAAAGATGAACTACTTCAGAGGTTGTTTGGTATGGTAGCCATTTAGAAAGGTATTGGATGAATCACAGAAAGCAGAACTATGGGAGAAGCTATGAAATTAATACCTGCATCATTACTAGGAATGAAGAAATGAATGGAAATAACAAGATAAAGAGATGAAGCTCAAACATAACTTCATTAGCAAAATTCAGCCCTTGTAAGTATCGAAGAGCTGCTCTGACCAAGCTCAGTACTAAAATTCCTATTGATGTCAACAGGGTAAGAGCTTCACTTCAAATTTATGGACCTACAGCAGAATGGAAAGTCAGAAACTATGACAGTAGAAGGGATAAAGCACTGTGGCGCTTCTCCTGAAGTCTGATGTCTAAATTATCTGGTGCTGTCAACATTTTTTCATTGTAAATCAGGTTTGGCAAACATGACTGACACTCCTCGCTGACTGCACGATGAGAAACAGCGCAATAATAACTACGCTTGAAAGTCCAAATTGAGAAGAAGTCCTTCAGTCAAATAACAGCATTCACATTCAGATTTCACTTTCAAGTTCTCCTGGAGGCCACGCGTACAGAAACCTCACCCCCATGAGGCACACACTGCATCTTTACTTCAGAGCTTGGCGAAACACCTCTCTGAGGGGGACAGTTTTCACTCTGTGAAGGTCCTCTTCTGCAGGGGCAAATAAACACATGCAGAAGGGACCAACAGGCCAGTTCTGCTGCCGGTCCATAGCCCCAGGAGCCCCTAGCACACAGAAAGCCAAGCTCTCCTGGCTCCGTGCCAGGAGTGGGTATTCTGCTTTGGCCGGCTGAAAGCTGAAGCTGATGAATTCGACACACCCTTCAGAAGGACAAGGCTCAAGCTGCCTCCTCTGAACGTACCGCAAGGAGATTAATTGTTCTTTTAAAGTGCAGTGGGAGAAGGCAAAGCCAATTTAGCAAGAGCTCTACCAGTGGGGCTTCCTACTAGTCTGGGTTAACCATTTCAGCCTGAGAACATGAGGAGAAGTCATCTTGCTCTCTTTCACTGCTTCCTGATGGTCACAACACACATTGAAGATTCAGTTGAACACCACAGGATGAAAAAAGGACAGATTCCCGGTAATCCCAAGAGCTGTTGCCAGCTCCCTACCAAGGGGTGCTACATGAACATCCAACACCAAAGCGGTGCTGGGACTCAGGCCCAACCAAAATAGGTTTGGATCATTCAGGCATCAGACAATGATTCTGACCAACTAGTCACCACTAGGGCATTTGAGAATTGCTACATTGAGTGAACTTCAGTGTGATTTGACAACAAATTTTCCCCTGAATAAATATATAATATCGAGACTCACAAGTCCCAGGGACCCTCCCGCACGCTTTGGTTCCTATTGCCAGCCCCAATAATGTGATGCATACAAACAGAAGTATTTCCCAGTTCTTATACAGAAGCACAACAAATTTCATTCTTGGTCTGGTTTCTTGTTTGGGTCATTGCTTTGTGGTTTTTTTTTTTCCTATGTTTTTTTTTCCCCCCAGGGAAATATTTTAATATCTCTCTACCAAACAAAAAAGATTGAAGCGGGGTTGCGCATGCAAAGGACAAGACAGTCTCCCTTGGCTAGCTACCCACTATCTCATACGCATTTAAATGCTCTAAACCTGGACTTCCCACACACTCCTTTTAACGAGGGAGTTGCTGAATTCTGCCAGATTACAATTCTCTTTCCCAATTAGTTCCCCGACTGGCTGTATTTCATCAACAGCAACTGCCAGATTAAGTGCCTTACTTGACCATCTTCACCCAATACACTTTGATGTTCAGTTCTCAAGCTTCAAAATACCTTTTGGATGAAGATCAGACAGCACTAAACAGAATTACTAATTAATTAAGCAAAGTTAAATTTTAAACACTGTTTGTTGTGTTAGCCAAAAGCCTGAACAGAACAGCCTTTTTTTTCCCTTCCTCATCGGAGATCAAAGGAAATCATTTCTCCCTCCCCACCCCTATCTGGAAAAGGGGGGCAAATCTCCATAAGTTTTGGTCAGAATAGTTCAGGATGATACCTGTAGTAGCAAGATTTGTGTTTGATCAGTGGGCATATCAAAAGCCACATTATCAGAACACAATCTGCTATAACAATCTCTATCATTGACTACCGCACAGAAAAATGCTTCTTAAGGCAAAACCGTCACTTTCATATGGACCCGTTTCTAACAGTATTACATGTCCCAGGAGCTCTAAATGGGACTGCAAAGTGCTTAATTCTTTCAGTGAGAAGTGGTAGATGGAGACACCAAGTGATAATTTGTAACTTAAAGGAAAGACAGAGCTCTTGTCTCTAAAGATGGCCATACATCGATTTTGGTTAGTAACAGCTCACAACTCTGTTATTTAATATCTCTTCTCAGAATAAACTGCAGATACATGTTTTCATACAGAATTTTTTCTCTTTAATTTTCCTCGTCTCCTTGGATTTTTTCCTCCTGAGATTCACAAGGAAAGAGGAGGAAAAAAAAAAGAAAAATAAAAAACGAGGCTACATAATTATTCAAATGACAACGAAGCAGGTAATGTTATTAATAATGTAGACTTTGATATCAGGCTGGCTCCTATCTGACTTAGATGTTCAATGGGAAAATCATGTTTCTACCACCTTTGCAATGATAATGGGGCCTCTAAAGATAATTGAACTGCAGGAATCATTGCATCAAAATTGCTTCCCATGAGAAAAAAAGTCGCCGAGAGCCTCCCAAAGCGGGCATGTTGCAGAAAGCAGCACTGCGGATCTATATTGTAACATTATTTTAAAGTGTTATGACTCGGTTGTACATCTGACTACCAGACAGTTAATATTTGGTAGCGGTTTCAGAGCGCTCCCATGCGCAGAGCCCTGTGCCGCACCGCCCGAGCCACGCTGTGGGGACGCAGGAGACATTTACCCCCAGGATACCGCAGAGCTGAGCAGCCACCCGGAGACGGGCAGCTCCCTGTGCCTGTGCACACACACGGGGCCCTTTCCTTCCTTCCCTCCACCGGGTGAGCCCTGGTACGCAGCAGTGCAGCGCACACGGGCAGCACCCACACAAAGAAACTCACGGAAACGCCAGACCCACCAACCAGCTCGAATGTTTCCCACGCAGCAAACGCAGGTACCTGCTCGCTGTGAATAACCGTGTGATGGCCTGAAGACCTCGGCTGGGGGTGGAAGCCCCCTGTGCCCCAGACCATTCCCAACCCAAAGGGGTCTTGCGACAGCCCCTTTTTGAAGTGTTACCTGCTCACTGCAGCATCTCTGAGCTGCCACTTCTGAGGAAAACCAAAGTGCAGAGGCCAGGGGCTCCGTGGGCCTCTCAGGAATATAACTTGTCCCTAATCAATCTTCTGCACACAGTCCTGATTGCCAGGGCAGCCTTCCCAGCGCCCACCAGTGCAGCGCCACTGCCCAGCTCCTACGCAGCCCAGCACAAGCTCCTTGGGCAGCAGCTCTTCTGCTTACACTAGTCCACACTCTTCCTTCTCTCTTTGTTACCTTTGCAGCTTTCAATCACTTTCAGTACAGAGTTGGGCACTTTGTATGACATCTTGCATTGGTGAAAGGACCTAGATTGCAGGATCGGATTTATAAAGCAAGAAAAATCTGATTACTTTTTTTTTTTTTCTGGTAGGTTGGGGGTTGGGACTTTCCATCTAATAAGAACAGCTGGACTCCAAGCTCTTTCAAGAAGAGAAATGTTGCTTCAGGTTCATTTCCACAACCCTATAGTGCTGCATTTATTATTTGCTTTCACTCACAAACTAGTTGTGGTTACAAAAAAACCCCTCTCCCAAACAAATGACATTTTATCTTTTTCTCCACAGGAGAATAAGGTTGACTGCTACTTGTGCTTTGAGGTTTGGATATGATTGAGATGAAACATCTGTTAAGAAAAAAGGTGTGTGGGGGGACTTTTTTCTGCTAAAAATATCGTGTCTTTTTTTTTCCACCAAACTTGAAACATGTGATGAAATTCAACTTTTAAAATATAACCCTGGAGCTACTTGAAACTATAAAAGTCTCCTCAGTATCTGAGGCAAGTCAGAATTTCCACTGTTCAAGCTGGGCTTTTATGAAGAGCAGACTTTAGAGAAGGCTGTAATCTGTCTAGGTAACAAAGGGCACTTGTTCTGCCTGGTGAGGTAAAACTTTGGGTTTCTGTAGCTACTGCAGCAGAAGTGGAGTCACAGCACACAAAAGCACCCTGACTGATACACACTTTGAATTTGCAATAGCAACTGGCAAAAGCAATCTGCTTTTCAGTGCGATTGCCTCCGCGCGTCTGCATGTACACGCTTGTGTATTTGTTCAGTTCAGCAAGATGACAGGTTGTTGTGTCTAAAATCTCCAGCCTCAAGGTTCAGGCATCGCTCTAGCTTTACAAACTGCATAAAACGATGGCTCCTAAATTCAAGCCTGGCTAGATAGTTTCTACTTCTGAATGCATGACAGAAAAGTAAGAAATATTTAATCTTGCCATAAACTGTATCCTCGCTTGAGATGCTCAGAGAGGTGAAACCTCTACAGGCAGGAGAGAAAGGACTTACAGGAGCACACAGAGGATCTGAACCAAAGCCCACTGCAGAAAGCTGTCACAACCGCAGCAATACGAAAACCTGGATGCCTTGTTGTGTCAAGGTCAAGTCACATGTAGGAGAACTGGTAACCTTAGGGATACTTGCAAGTCACAGCAGGGCAGATTGTCTATTAAATGCAGCCACTATTCAATGTTTCTAAAATGAATGCAATGTTTTATGTAAAGGTGATGGATTTGAAACGAATATATTGTCCTCTGAAATAGCTAGGGCCAAAACTTCTTGCAATTACAAGAGCATAAAACTGGAATGATTCCATGAACACCAGCATGAGAGTATTATCTGGCCCCAAATCTTTGCCTGGAAATATGCTCCAGTTTCACATGGGTAAAAAAAAGAGAGTCACAAGAGAGTCAGAGAAGAATGGCATTTTGACTCACTTTTCAAAAACATGTTTAATAAAACCTCCACGAACTGTGGTCAAAGCTACAAGAAAAATAACTGGTAATAATCGTTGCTGGGAAATTAAAAGTAGAAAAGGACCTTTGTTCTTCAAGTAGAATAAATGAAACCACTGGTATTCATCATGTTTCCAGAGAGATTGTTTTCAAACTCCTAACTGACTTGTTCCCATATTTCAGTCTTTGTTCTTGGAGATAGATGTCCTGGGGCAAGGTTCAAGTATTTTTTATGCTGTGGCACACGTACAGTGACGTATCTTTATCTCTGTACCTATCAACGGTCTTTCCTGGATGCTCCTGAGACTCCCACCCCAGTTGGTGAGGTCATGGGCAGATCTTGCCTACACACATCAACACAGATGCCAACCCAGCTGGTCACATCCAGCCAGACTGCATGGATACAGGTTTGACAACAGGTCTACCCACAGTGAGCAACTAGTTAGGCTCTGTAGCCACCTCCCAAACTAGACTAGGGGAACTACTCAGATTCATGCACACTTGCTACAGGTCCTCCTCTGATGTTGGCAGCCCAAGAGAAATGTCAGCAGCCCACACCGATTTGGTAAGTTCTGATCACTCAGACCCAGCCTTGCCAAATCTCGTGCTGAGCGCAGGGCTCACATGTCCCTGGTTGCCATTCCTCTCTGCCACAGCCCAACGCTGCTGCTTCCCACTGGTGGGTGTGCACAGCCAGCAGGACCTGGGAGCTGCTGAGCAGGAGCAGAGGCACACGGAGATGCCATGTGGTACCCCCAGATTGCAAGGCAAACTGATGAGATCTCCCTATCTTCTCCCTTCCACCCTTCATTTCTTTGGCTCCGCACAGTGCCCAGGTGGTCTGGGCAGCAACTAGAGAGACTGCTAGACCTCATTGCAGCAACTACCCCACCAGAGCCTTTTTGTCCCCCTAGCACACTGGCTCCCACCCAGCTGAAAATAAATAAATATGCTTAAGTGTCAAATGATTCTTTTTAAAGACGACTCAGACTCCTAACTTGTCTGTGAAAGCCAGAAAAGTCGCTGATCTTGAGCAGAAGTAAACAGTATGGAAAAAACAACGTTGCTATAAATACCAAACAGGCAAATAATATTATTTTAAAAGCTTTGCATGTTTTGAAGTGTTCACTATGGGTCTAGTAGGCTAGTTGTGTGTAATGCCTTTAACCCCTGCCCAGCGCAGTGCAAGGGACAGAACGGCCCAGACTCAGGACAGTCCAGGCTGTGTTCTCAGCTCTGCCACTGTGTCCCTGAGCCAAACATCCACCTCTCTGTTCATAACATCATTCCAGCACTGCAGAAGCAGCTGAATGTGGAGATTAACATGAAACTGTTGCTTAAAGCAGTCAGGCTCTTCCCAGCCCAATGCAGAGAATAAATACTCCAGAACAAAATTCTCCAACCACAGACAAAACACACCATTTATCAAAAAATATCATCCAGTCCCAGTAGGAGAGGGCAGGCTGTCAGCTGAAGAGGCCGATATCGCACATTTCAAAAACCAGCACAGCGTGGGCAGTGAACGCAACCCCCCTGCGCAGCGCCGACGAGGAAGGGTCCCTCGCGGCAGCCGAAGAGCTCGCTCGCTTTTCACCACCGCGGTGCCCGGTGCCCCACTTGCCAGTGCGGCTGGGAGCTCCTAGGCAGCGTAAGGGTCCCTTTGGAAACACCTGGAGACCACTAACTCCTTCCACACAGGCCAGGGACAGCCATGGGATGGCAACAGCCTTTCATCACTACAGAGCTGGCAGCACTTGAAACGGCAGCTCTGTGAGCAAAAGCGTCTGATCCAAATACCAACCCCCCTCAACTGGAACGGCTAATGTTAAGAAACACTTGTACTTTTTTTTTCTTTTTTTTTTTTAAGTGCCTTATGCCATAAGATTTTCCTCCCACTCATGGCACACAGCCTACCTGCTTCTTATAATTTCCTGGATCTGGGTATGACCACAGGAAAACTTCTGCTAATCCTACCAGTCTCATGTTCTTTGGTGACTTTTATTCTAACTGCCAAACTAAGCAGTTTTCTCTTGGCACTTTCCACTGCTCCTTTTTTTTTTTCCCCTCCATGTGCTTTGGTAGTCCCTGCAATTCGCGGCTCCCCATGCAGGTAGGGGCCACTGCCCCAATAACGGGGGCTGCTGGCGGTGGGTCAGGCTGACGCTCAACATATTTCAGGGGCAGAGCTGGCTCTGTTTCAGTGCGAGTAGTAGGAAAGGGAAGATCAGAAACCTCTTGATAGACAAAAAATGTAGCAAATGATCACCAGTTCTAAGAGACCACATACCAGGAGTTTGCTTTAGATGAGTATATGTTAAGTGTATAGGATTATCAACAACCCCTTAAAATGCAGAGTTCCCACATGACATCCCAGAAGACCAACCACAAGAGGACTTCTAAGGCAGAGTTATTAGCACTCCCTTTGCAGCACTGGTGATGAGCAGGTTTTTGGTTTAAGAGGGAACTTTCAAGATCCGCTAGGCACCATGCTTACCATGTCCACAACAGCAGCAGTGCTGAGAAAAAAAAAGCTTGTTTACAAGAAAAAAACTGTTTTTTTTTCCTGCAACTACACTGAAATTTCATGTAAATAATACTTAAAAAATTATCTAAGCTTTAGAACATAAAAGCAATAACAACTGTCACAACTGAAGGCACTAACTAGAAAGGCGCAGGTAGTTTCCCTTTGTTACACATTCATAATTCAGCTTAGCACAATATTTCAACTATTACCATGCACAGACTAATATACCAAAGCATGGTAAAAAATGTCTACGTGAACGTAGTATTTCCATGACAGAAACAGCCCATTTGACAGTTCAGTCTCAAAACTCTGGTGTATCAACAACTGAAATCCTGCTCTGTTCAATACAACATGCCTTACTTGAAGGTTTAGAAATTCCATAATGTCTTGTAAACGTGTGGAAAGAGCTCCAAGTAGCTCTTTTACAGAGATCTGAGATAGACTTTTCCAGCACCAATAAGTGCTTTGAACTCGGTTGGAGGCTCTCTAATATTTATGGACGAAGAGATGACCTGAATAATTTTGTCCTTTCTGGTATTCGACTAAGGAATGTCTTCTATCCAGGGCATGGAAGGCTGACAGTAATCTCAGTGCATGGAGTTTGCGAAAAAGTATCAGAGAGTGGATTTGTTGATTCAAGTAAAGCTCTGTCACCACCTTTAGCGGGACCTTTGGAAATCTTGTTCAGATAAGGCACCAGGAAGGCCGGGATCTTCTGCAGCCCTCTGTTGAGATGGTAACCAAGACATTGCCCTCAACCAACAAAAAAAAGAGGGAACAACAGATTGTCACCAGCGAAGAGGCAGCTCCTCTGAGCCCACTTTGAAGGGCAAGATTCCTTGTTAGTGGAAACGCTTCAGTCAGATTTTCAGAACAGCACTGACATGAAAAATCACATTATCACAGGTGCTAACTGAGAAGAGAACTAGGTGTCTCCTGAGCAGAAGGCCTTCCCCTTCGGTTGCAGAGGGCGGAGAGGCGAGCAGACAGTGTGATAGCGCAGGGCTCCCGCAGCAAGCCGGGAATCACCT
The DNA here is from genome assembly GCA_013389825.1 of Crypturellus undulatus. Lineage (NCBI taxonomy): Eukaryota > Metazoa > Chordata > Aves > Tinamiformes > Tinamidae > Crypturellus > Crypturellus undulatus. The sequence continues at coordinate 671,259 of VWPW01000040.1, forward strand.
CTCTCCCCTTGGNGTCACCAGCACAAAGGCAGCTCCTGTGACAAGTACAGCACTAGACTGAGCTCACTTTGAGGGGCAAGTTTCCTTGTTAGTGGAAACGCTTCAGTCAGATTTTCAGAACAGCACTGACATGAAAAATCACATTATCACAGGTGCTAACTGAGGAGAGGACTAGGTGTCTCCTGAGCAGAAGGCCTTCCCCTTCGGTTGCAGAGGGTGGAGAGATGAGCAGACAGTGTGATAGCGCAGGGCTCCCGCAGCAAGCCGGGAATCACCTCTCTCCCCTTGGGCCAACCTGTGTCACATTCCTCTGTCACATCACTGGTCTCAATATCACAAACGCAGCGAAAACATGCTTCAATGAGCTATTTCTTCTATACATCCAAGCAAGAAGAAGGAGGAACCCCAGTTCATTCAGCACATGGACTTGGAGCGCTCAGCTAAAAAAGCCCTCCTGGCTTGCAGGTTTTACCTGCAGGAAGTTCCCAAAAGTAAACTCAGAAGAAAGGAGGTGAAAAAAGGATCTAAAAAATAAGAGCGGGACTCTTGAATGATTCATTAAAAAGCTTGGAGAGCCTTGAAGAGCAGAGGGATAACCTGGATGTCAGTACTGAACACGAATTTGATATCACAAACACCCCTGCCTGCCACTTCGGCTTCCTCATCAAGATGAAGGACGACCATCCTCCAGTATTTGGACTGCTTCAGACTTACACAAGTACCACCTGGAGTCATTCAGTTCAGGTGAGCTACTATTCAATCCAGGGACAAGGAAGAGGAAATTCAAGCTCCCTTACTCTAGAGATGAAAAATGGTAAGTCCAGATACTGATGTACCCGAACGTTTCTGTGTTCAAGCAGATAAGCATCCGCTGCCCCAGGGGAGTGACTGCACCTGGCATGAGCACAACAAGATAGTCCAGAGGAAATCTCTGAAACGAAGGAAAGCACTGCTAAATTGGGGGGAAAACTTGCAACAGAATCTACTGTAGAAATTCTGTTCAGCATATCCAATCTTGGAATTATTAGTGAAAGAAGAAGGGGAACAGAGTAAGAGTGAGCAGCATAATAACAGAGTGAGGTTTCCATTGGTCTTTTATCTAAGGAGGTCAGTGACCATCTAAGAGAAAATCCCAAAATTTCAATTTACAGTGACTTGTCCAGCAGGCAAATCAAAGGCAGGTGCTGGATATAATAAACAATGCTGGTCAAACTGTTTCTTTCTGCACAGCACTCAGTAAACAGAGTAGCCGCTATTGAGTCCTAACCTCTTGTCATGCAGCAACACTGAGTCAACAATCCGCTCTCATGGCTTAATGCTTTTGATGTTTACTTTGTTCTTTCTATAGTTCAAAAGAAAGCACTAATGCACCAGTCCTCTTACCAAATACAATCTTAATCCCAGAATCCCGAGCCTTTTGCTGTTGGCCAGTTAAGTCTGTTAAGACGAAAGGATTTGATCAAGCTTTACATAACAACACAGAAGTTAAATCCAGCAAAGAGAGTTCTTTTTATCTGTACTGCTCAGACGGCTAAGAGGGGGAAAAAAAGAGAGAAAAAAGAAGGTAATGAACTTGGCTATGTAAAACAAAATCAGGAATTCAATTTTTTCTCTTATTGCCACTTTGTCTTTTCAGTGAGAGTCTTCTAAAGAACTCAGATTTATTCTGCAATCAAGGCTCTGAGCGTGAATGCTATAATTCTCCTCTAACCCAGAAGAACTGTGGCACCTGCTGTGCTTTTCTGAAAATCTGAGAAATGTTTCTTTTTCATCAGGCATTTTCCCGATTAAATAAAAAAGAAAAAGTCCAATGACAAAAAAACTCAAAGCCTAAACTAAACTAACCATTGTAGCTTAAAAGACCATGAGGGGAGAGAAGAACAAATGCGCACTTTGGAAACAGATGGGAAGTTTAGAGCGAAGGTAAAAGAAAAAACAGCTTCAAATAATTACTACTGTATAGCACTTAATTCAAGACCTTTCTGCCCTTTTTTTTGGCTCACTTTTTCCCCATCCTTACTTCAAATTTATGAAGACAGAAAATTGTCCAATGACTCTAAAGTTTCTTGGTATTTGGTAGTTCGGGGTTCAAGTCTTTGTTTTGCCACTAAGATCCTTTCCAGGCTTACTCCAATCAACTACACTTCAGGGTGTCACTACTCTCCACTTGTGAACTTATCACATCTTCTAGATGACAGATATCCGTAGACTCTATGAGCGGTTATGTTATGCATGGACATATAGAAAGACTGTGGGTTAGCATAACAGAGGTAGTAAAATTATTTTAGAGGGAAAGTTTGATATACTTTCTATGTTACCAATTCTGTTTACGTACAGAAGAGATATAACAGTCATCCTGTACCGAAGCCACAAAGGATTCAAGCTGTGCCTCACTGCAGGTCTCCAGGTATGTTTCAGCTTTGCTGGGATGGCACCTTTCATGCCAATACTCCTGCAAGCACAATCTCAATCATCTAACAATATTAAAGGTTTTACACATTAACCTGAACAGTATTAGAGCATATTCTTTGTAAACTAAATACATCACTGAAACATGCAGTGTATTAACGGAAGTCACAGGAGAGGAACTGGAATGCCACCATGGAGAGGATGTCAAGATTATTCTAGCATCCTAACTACAAAAACCTCTAGTTTCCTTATTTCCCCAACCTTTAAGCTCACATTTGTGTTTCATCTGATATGAGCAACATGTTACAAACACATACAAGCACTAAGCGATGCTAAGCACTGTAGCAGCCCTGTTATTGATGCAGCCACAATTCACTGAAACATGCTTTTCAATTCAATTTCAATTCAAAAGTCATTTGTACAGTGGCTGATGCTTAAAATCAAATTTCTTCCCAGTAGTTCTTTGGGCTTGCTTAGCTCAGTCTTCGCAGCTCCCGGAGAATGAGATAGCGGCAATTTTGATTCAATAGTGTGCATTTTGCAGCCTCTTTAAAGTCCTGATAACAGATCCACATACACAGAGCAATTGCTTGACTTCTGTGCTACAAATCAATGACTAGTCCCTGACTGGAATTTGATAAAAGTATTCATTCTAACATGGGTAAACATGCCAAAAAAGTGTATTTTCAGTTTCCAGAAGAGAACAAGCAGAAGCTAATCACACAGCCTAACCACTCAGGAGGTTAAAAAGAAAAAGAGAGAGAAAAAGAAAAGGAAGAAATTAGTAATTTAGGCAGTACATTAAGTTAAAAAAAAAAGTAATAACAGTAATAAAAATAAGGTCAGAATACCACTTTATAGGCATGAGAAGAGTATTTTTGCTTCCACACTTCTCCAACATACACAATTACCCTAACATACAAGCAGGAGATGAGTCATTGAGAAGGTCACTGATGCAAAAAGCTGCATCCTTGCCTACACTTTGAGCTTAAATTCACAATTCGATTCTGGCAATTGGATTTTGCCAATATGCAAAAGGGAGATAACCCTACCTAATATTTATACTCTGTAAATATATTCAGTTCAGCAAAATACAACAGCAAATAGGCACTGAACAATATCTCATGATGCTGCTAAAGGATGTGCAGCTTGTAATTCCATGTTAAATCCCCATAACCTCTCTAAGTGCTGCTTCTGTCCCTCCCTTTGCAGGACAAGAGACTTCTTTAATGGGTTAAATTATTTAAAATGAAAAGCAGAAAAAGTTGTTTTGAAGTCTGCTAGAATCTTGATCATCTCTAGACAGCAGTCTCTACCCCAGAAGCAAGCAAAATACAACAGGGCAGCACTTTCTAAGCTTGACATGGTTCTTTGCTCTAAATCGATTCGGCAAATTGCTTCCATTCCCCTCTAACATAAACCTAGCACACAGTCCACACAACCACTCGCTCAGAGAAATTTTCAAAGACTTTCTGAAGCCTCATTTCCTTCTTTGTTGACAAGAAGGAGGGACAACATCCTCAGTTCAATCTCTTTTGTGCATCAACCCCACATGCCCCACTTCGGTTCAACGTGCCTCAGGCAGTGTCCGCGCTTGAGGTCCCAAAATCCTGTTCCCACCACAACAGTGATGCCTCTTCCATTGCGATGCAAGTCCTGACCACAGGGAAAGAGACAAGTTAGCCTCAGGAAGAAGAAATTATCCGAGGCAGTAAGGATTCCTGCCATGATCAAGAGAAAGGCACTGAGTCAGATTCTCTGATCTTTATGAGAAATAAATGGCACATGAGCCTCAGAAGGGCCTCGCACAAAATTTGGTGCTACCATCCCCAGTGGCCACCACTACTGGTGGCAGTGAGGTTCCACTGCTAACACTGCTGATGGAAGTAGCCAGAAATAATAACTGTGAGCCCTTGAATTATTACACTTGATCTCTGCGATACAGCTGAGCAATGCTCAGAGCGGTGAGAGAGGCAGGAGGGCTGCCCCTTTCCTGGCACCCAACAAAAACCACAGACAGGAGTCAGGCTGCTCAGGGCAGCTGATATGCCCAACATCACTTAACATTAACCAAGAAGTTTTGTTCTTTAAATACCTTCTAGATGAAAGTGTTCATCTCCAATTGTGTCTCGGTAGCCTTCCCCAGAGAGATCCTGTAGAAACAGAAAAAGAAAAGAAATTGACGGAAGAAAGAAAAAATAATGTAAGTTTACTACATACAAAGTGTTGAGACATTAAGTCACACATTATCACCAGAATTAATTGTAAACATTATTTTTTTCCTAAGGAAGAAGTCAATCACTTTATTACAGGCAGTCAATGGATGATATTTTAGAATGCATTGGACATACTTTAGTACAAAATTTAAGAGAGATTAACAGATTGGACTGGGGGAAAGAAAAAAAAAGAGTGGTGATATTCAGATCCTTTTATGAGGTAGATTAGTATTTAGCATTTCAATGTTCTGTCAATCAAGCGAGATAAAAAACTCCAAATGGAAACGATAAAGGAGAAATAAGCCCTTCCTACCCATAGAGGAATGTTATCACTTGGTTCCACCAACAAACAGAAAACTTTCATATGCCAGAGGTCACCCAAGAAAAGCAGATACCAGACTCTGAAGAGTTGCCTGATCCTTCAGTCCTGAATTTAATGAAATTTTGTCAGCCCCGGTATGTCTAGCGCAATGCGGGCGCAGAGGCCATACGTCCACACATGATCTTATCTCAGACCCAAGAAGCGTTTCTCTAATGGTGCTGAAGAAGCAGTAAAGGGCATCAGGCGGATTTGCAGCTAATCCTGCTTACGAAGAGCCTGAAGAGCCTTCTCACCGCCACGAGCAGGTCCTCCCCGCTGCCGCCGCCAAGCAGGACGGGCCGAACGGCTCCGCGCCTCAGCCCAGCGCCCAGCCCTGCGCGGAGCCGCTGCTCTCCCCAGCCTCCCCGCAAACACTCCCTGCACCGGTAACTATTTGTGTGACTGAAGGGGAAGGTGGGCCTGGCACGCTCCAGCCCAACGTTTGGGGCCATTTTAGCTCCCCCCAGAGGCACGGCAGNAGCCGCTGCCCTCCCCAGCCTCCCCACAAACACTCCCTGCACCGATAACTGTGTGACTGAAGGGGCAGGTGGGCCTGGCACGCTCCAGCCCAACGTTTGGGGACATTTTAGCTCCCCCCAGAGGCACGGCAGGAATGCAGAGCCAGGATTCACAGCATTAACCGGGGAAGGGGACATACACGGTAGGGAGCATTGGGCACCAAGTAGAAAGGAAAGACCAGCCCGTGAAGACGAATGGGCGGTTGTATTCATCAACTTGACTTTTAAGCAATTTAATCATGATAAATGCACCTCATCTCTTGAAGTGGCTGGCAGGTGCTCTTTTCCAGTTTCCATGGCCCTACATGTTACTCTGAGATTAGTTAGCAGAAAGCAACTAAACCGCAAAAGCACATCCAAGGAATGCTTCTCTGTCCGCTTCTGCTGTGGCCTTTTCAAAAGCAGATTCCACAAACTCTACTGGTTAACTGTCAAGGACAGTTAGAGCTGGATATTTTCAGGGTCCCTAAGGAGAGACCAAGGACCCTGAAAATACCAGAGCAGATACACCGAGAGAGAGTTAGATCTTGCGGGCTCTCATAGAGCACCGCTGTCACCATTTTACACAGCACAATATTGCAGTTAGAGCTGTTAGTGGGGAATTAGCTTTTCCTAGGAGCAAACCACAAAGCCCTTTTTTCCTCCTGAGTTTCCTTTTAGCAGAAAGCGCCCATTTTTTGAACATCTGCTGATTAATATCAATCATTATCTCAAAAATTAAGGAAGAAAGAGCCATACTAAAATAAAAGAAGCTATTAAATCCTCACATAAGTGGCTACACTTCTGCTGGAAGATGGTGTTTCCCGCAGACTATAAAGTTTAGTCTGTTTTTGTTTCATCAGAGTCCTCATGTCATCATTTTGTATGAAGCTCTGAGAAATTACCTGCAACCACACTCCAAAGATCATGAGATGCTTGAAGTGGCTGCACGGGCACATTCGGCACCTCTGCTCTCTCCCACAATGTTAGGTACTAAACAAATGCCTTTTTACCAAACTCCATGTTCCTGCCCCTTCCTGCTCTTTCAGAAAAAGGCCATAAATATCTATTCTTAACTTAAATCAACAGCTACACAGTGAGTTGGTAGGTTTTACTTATGCTGTTCCTCTGATGAGGGTACTATCTAGCTGGTAGCCTTCATTTCTTGAAACTTCAGCCCGACAAGCTGCGCACCCACGTATCAAATTTTGCCCATTAAAATGTTGCTACTAATCTCACCCCCTGTGAAATCCATGAGTCATTAATTTTTATGATTTCCAAAAAATGTCACTTAAAAACAAGAATACATTGTTAATGTAAAATACACCATCAAATAACTTAGTGAAAAGGAGTTGAGCAAAAAACTCTAAAACAGCAGGCATTAATATTCTATAAGCAAAGTCTCTTATTTTTTCACTTTTAATCATTATATGATTAAAATATTTTATATTCTAGTCTAGTTTTGGGCCTTCTTTAGCTCAATTATACATCTAAGTTTAAGTAGTAACTTAACACCAGCAAATTGCCAGTAAGTATTTTCACTCTTAAACCAAATGATTATAAATTACCAAATTCTAGAAAGTGCTTTTGTGATGCTGGCCTGCAATACCTCTGACCCGACGCTTGAGCCAGCCACTGGCGAGTTACCCATGTGGACGTCTTAGTGACCCACTTAGATGGTTAGAATTAATCAATTTCCACTTAAACGTGTCCCTTTGTGTCAGTAAGATTATGACCTGGATTAATTTCGATAGCCGGATGCAGGTCCCGCTGTTGAAGTCCTGAGCATGCAGCAAGGGCAGCAGTGCAGGAAACCACTCTGCAGCTGCAGAAACCTGGCAAGCAGAGAGGTGGCTGTGGGCAGGCGGGAGGCTCGGAGCCCGCGGCGGGAACGGGGCCGACGGCAAAGGCAGCCGTCCGTCACCCTCGCGACGCGACGCCTTGAATCACAACCCTGCAACCTGGAGCACTGAGTCACCAAGCAACCAAAACCAGATGGACCCGCAAAATGCTGCACAAATGAGGTCAGCGAGCGCCTCGAAGCCTCGAGGAAAGGCACGTTTCCGTAGCGGGGCTGTTCCAGCACGCTGCTTCTGCAGGTTGCCAAACACGATGCCAGCGCCGTGCACGTCTGCACCTCACCAGAGTTTCCCAGATAGATAAGGGGGCCTCTATTAACTACAAATCACACAAAACGACTAAAATTCAGGCTCAGACATCTGAACCTGGAACAGGCGCTGGCTGCAGGAGGAAAGGACCTCACGGCCCACACGTCTGTGCCGACAAGAACAGCCCCAGCCTGACGCAGGGCCGGACACGGGGCCGGAGAGCAGAGGCAGGCAGCCCTGCTCCTCCAGAACGCTGCCAGCACATACGTACAGTATAAACACCCAGTACGTACGCAGAGGAAACCCAGCTCCCATGTCCCAGGGCTCCGTCTTGGCTGCTTGCAAGCCAGGCAAATGGACAAACACCGTGTTAAACACTATTTTGCTTTTAGTAGAAGCAGAGTCCCCAGATATGTTAAGTGCATCAAAGGATAACGCTTGAGGTAGGGCAGGCTATCGTGCTAACAAGTGCATTTTTAAAACACAGTTTGCATCCACCCACTCCCAGTATTACACCACAGTCAATACTGTGTTAATTACATTTTTTTAAAAGGTGTTGCTTTTCTCAAGTAGAAACAAGCCACTTTATCTTTCCTCCTTCAAACATCTCATTAAAAACCTTTGATTTAGCTTTGCGATACTCAAATTTCCATGTTTTCGGCATGCAATAGGCTTCACATTTTCTGTTTTAGTGGAGTCCTCCTCAGTGTGTCCTATCTACCACTCTCCCAGGTAAAACACATGTAAAATGATAAATTGGCACCAGGGCAAGCTTTCCCCCTAGCTCTGCCCCTCTGTAGGGAACATGTTACATATTTTATCTCTCTTTATTCTCATATTGATGCAATTTAGGTTCCAGCACTTTTTGACAGAGCAAAGTTGAAGAAACATATTTCACCACAGGACTGCAAGGGATGAGGGAAACGTGCTAACTCTAGTGTCTTCCTGCAGTGTATTCTATAGGGGCTTGAAAGAGGCTGCCAACAAGAATGCTGTGTCCTTTACACACTAACTGCCACTTTTGGTGAAACAGAACACGATCCCAAGAAACAGAGTTTTGGGAAGCTGAGCGGTCCCTTTGGTCTGACTCAAACAACGGAGGGCTCTGTCAATGCCTCACATGGACTTTGGGGAAACGGAGTTCCCTGAAGTCTGATTTTCATACAGCAAGCCCTTAGCCTATTTTGCTCCAAGTCTCCTGAAGATGTTTGAGGAAACCCATCCAAGCCCCAGAAGCACTCTTTTCTTTCTCCTCCTCCTTCTTTTTGATCCTGTCCAAACTTGAAGAGAAAAAGGTATAAGACATTTTAGAAGACCAGCTGATGGGAGGCACCAAGTTCCTCTTTGGGTATGCGAAGTTTCCCATGGATCAGAAACATAACCACATGTAACTATGGGCAACTCAAGCTTAGTCTTCACGACTAAAAGGCCCAAACACACCTCGCAAACAGTAACATTTATTTTAGAAAAAGGAAGGTAAAATCATATGTTCAGTTACCCGACATTCATCATCATTCCTTACCAGTACAGCTTTATAGTCAGGTTTAAAACTCTTAATATTGCCTGTAGTCAAGCATACCTGGAGATGATTTTTCTGCTAGGTTAGCAGCTTCCACGCGTGGAAATCCATGCAGTCAAATATACACAAAATATAGAAGATTGTGCACATGAGTTTTGTGCAATTGCTGTAGCTACATGCAAGAGTCGAGAACGTTTTGGGGAATGCATTTGGTTATCTCCATAATCAGAAGTGCAGCTCTTGAATGAACATCTTTTTTCAAGGATGTTTGAAGATCCCGCGTATAAGTCTTTTGGAATATACGATATACTTCTGCATCACAGTTATGAGCTACTTAAGAGAATTCTTTCCTTCTGCATTCATAATGTATGGCCTTACACAGATAATACATATTTCAAGCCTCACTATAAAGAAAATTGAAACAAGGTAAATAAAATGAACAGTTAAAGCACATATCATATTGTTGAGAAGACATAACTACATAGCAACACATATTTACACCTTGGTGTACACCTCTGCCAGCAAAGAAAAATTTGGAAGTTTGCCATTCTAGATAACTTGATAAAAATACAATTCACTACAATTCAACCTTCTGTAAAGCACATGCAAAGCAGCTCACAGCTGGAAAAGAAGTCAAGGTGACTTTAACTAGACCAAAATTAAAATACACATAGCAACTGTAATAATGCCTTTATTATTATTATTATTATTTTTGAGCTCAGTGTCTGTAATGTTTTCTTTCTCTGAAATAGGAGTCTGGTGCTTTGTGATCCATTACAGCAGGTTTATTCCTCCTCTACCAAGCATGGAGACTTCTCTCAGACAACTTTTTATCCTTAATATATTCACAGCATATAAAGCTGCTAAGAAAACAGATCCTTCAGGAATTTCTCTCTCAGAGATGATCTTGGGATTAAGTTTCTGCAGCTTAAGATTTACCGCCCTCCACGGCCTTGCTGACCTCTGAGTCCGAAGGCACCGTCCTCGACACAGCAGGTGCCAGAGCTACTGACACTCACCCTCTGGTCTCTTAGCGCAACAGATACCAGCTCCAAAAAAGATGATGGTGAAACACATAAATAATAAATAAGTTCAGTCCTGCTGCCTTGGCTCTAGCAAAGGAGCAGCAAAGGGGCACGAAAATAATATAGTAACAGCATTTGAAATCCCCGCGTCTGGGGCACCAGAGCTGCGAGGCCCGTGAGATCTCCAGCCACAGAGCAACACAGAGAACTACAGGTTTATGAGGCTCCCCAATACCCCTGTAACAAACCTTCACACGGATATGAGCAGTATTTGTGTGATGGGCTCTTAAGGATACCCCCTCCCTAGACCAAGGCTGATGAGCAAGTGCAAAGCAGGACACTTGCACAAGAGCCTTCATGGCTCCTGGACAAGGGAAAAGGAATATGGTACATTAAGCAACACAGCTGAGCCTCTGGTGTCCAGTCCAACACCTGGACCAGCTTTTCCAAAAGGATAAAACACTTTCCCTATTCTTTTCATGTATTCCCTTCCCAGTCTATGAAACAAAAACAAAACAGAAACAAACAAAAAAATCCAAGTGATTGCAGGAAACCTGCTCTTTGCAGGTAGCTTTTTTCATATCTGTTTCAGGGGGTAAATGAGATTACAGTGGGAAAATTTTAATTGTTAAGTCACCTCAATGTGCATTCAACAAAAGCTGCCAACCTGCTCATTTACCTTGAAAAATAAGAATCTTCTGTGCCGTGGCACAGTGCAAATAAACAGGATGCAAAAGGAAAAACCCATAATGGAAACAAAAATCACTAGCTTGAAGTAACGTGGACTTCTAACTTGCAAAAAAATATAAGCTATTGCTTAGCAATAGCTAAGATTATCCAGGTAATTCTAAAAGTAGTCGTCAAAGGACCTGTTCAGGAGAGGGTTTGGTTTAAATCATTCCCATTTCAAGACAGATTGTTGTTATTTCTATAATGGTTTGACCCCGGATTTCATGGATTTTTAGAAACTCTTGCTAAGTGCTCCAAAGTGACAGCTTCCATTAATACTATTATTGGAATTCTGTAACTATTGTGGCTTCTACTTTTCAAGGTGATATAGCAAGACATGGGTATTCAAAGACTTCTGTCAAATAAGAGATAATGTAATTGAAAGCAGCTGTATGAATGGATTCAGCAGTTACTTTCCAACTGAAGGGTCCAAGCATTTCCAGCTAAAAAAGATCGCCAGTCTTTGAAACGAAATGGGATTGAAACAAGAAATGACTGCTTTCTGCTATATTTAAATTCACTTTGAAGCTACTTCAGAGGATAAATGAATTCACTTTACAGATTCAGCTATTTACTTTACTTTGTTCTTGTAGCTAACCTCTAACCTCTTTTCTGGTTGCAAAATCAAGCGCCCCTTGTCCCCCCACACTCTTCAACATAGATTATACTGGTGAACAAGTTTAAAAACATAAGAGATACCTAACCTCTAAGACCAGATTATCTCAATAACTTGTCCAAATTGCATATTTTGGGCTTCTTCAGCACAGAGGACAGATGGTTATGGCTATGTAATAAATCTGATTTTCTGTTCAATTTACTTTCAGAATAGATCTGCTTACCAAGAAGCTCTTTAACAGACAGACTTTAAGGGCAATCTGGTAATTTTACCCAGACACATGCTGAGAACCAAGCATGCACAAAAGCAGGTACAGAGCTCTACTACAAAATAACTCGCTCCTTTAACATGTGGTCACTGAAATCCGTGGCTCTCTTTCCAGTGGCTTCAGACCACTTGCTGACCTAACTTGCTGCCTTTGGACATATCCTGTGATAATATCCAGCGTCTTCGTATCTGTCTCAAACTTCCACAGAGCACAGGGTTTGCGGCTCCTCTAGAATGATCATCAATACCCCTCTATTATGCTCATGGCTCTAGGTCTCTTCCTGCGAACGGATGACGTGTATTTATGCAGCTGGAGGAAACCTGGATTCAATAACTGCTCCACCACAGACTCGATGTGTGGTGCAGGGTAAGTCACTTAAAATCTCTCCGTGCCCTCATTTTTCAAGCGCAAAACACAATTCTTGATGCCCACCATTGCAGAGAGCTCCGACTCCTCGGGACGAAAGCCTGCACTGCTAAATAACATCACCTTGCTGGGAAGCACAGGTGCGTGACCCTGGACACCATGCTAATGTTGGCCTGTAAATCTGTCAACGGGAGGTGCTGGCGAAACAGATGGTTCACATTCCTTCGCAAGCCACCTCTTTGTCCCCAAAGCCCAGGTATGTCGGCTAATCCCTCTGGAACCATTTTCCTGGGCCCAGTGCAGGACGACACCACCAGGACCAGGGCCACCAAGCCAAGGGACACACGGGTGGCCCATGCCCGTCCCCTCCACTCCTGCACGCAGGGCAAACACGGCCAGGCTCTGGAGAGATGAAAGAAGAGGCCACTCCATCCCCACGTGTTCCTGCAAGTCGCGGAGCGCTGGCGACGGTGCCGGCACGCTGACGGATGCTATACACATAGGAACAGACACATGTTCTTTAATTACAGGCAATAAAAAACCACAGACACACACCATTTAAAATGCTGATTTAGACCAACAGTTGCCCGCTGACCCACAGGGTCAGGAAGATTAGGACCGAGTAAATAGTCTCCTTTAACCATTTCTCACTTGAAAGTTACCTCTAAAAACTCGGAATTTCATTTCCCACCTCAAGAGCTGCCCCAGGAACGCTGTGCGTTTCCCTCGCCAACGTTACTGCAGCAACAGCAGGGCCGGCCGCCACGCACATCGCCCTGCGAGGACCCGCGGGCCCCTCGCACCACATCAAAGCGGCCGGGCTGAGCAGATTTCCCCTTCCCTCCCCCTGAGGCTTTGGGGCTTCATACTCCAGAATTTAATATCGTTTTCCTCCCTGCCCCCCTCAGCCCCTTTGTCTGCGGCTCTGTTCTCTAAGAGCTAACAGATGTCGATGCCATATAGTTTCAAAGAAAACTTTTGATGCCCGCATAACTCATTACAACTAATATATTCCAAGAATGCTTGTAGCTCAGGAAACACCCGGGTGAAGCGAGCATGGAGAGGGGGCAAGCGGCGACACTGCGCAACCCCAGAGAGAAAATAAATAGCTCGCTTCCAAGTTGCCGGGGAATTCTTTAACAAGCCCTTTCTTCCGCAAAACACAGGACAAACCCAGCTGAGCTTGGAAGCCTCCAAGGGAAAAATAAAGTCAGACCGACCCCGAAATCGATGGCGATGCAGGGGGGCAGAGCACTCCCCGGGCCGAGCAGGTGCTCACAGAGGGCGAAGCGCTGCGAGGCCTCCCCCAAACACGCGCAGGCTCAGGGAGCGAGCGGGGCGCTCTGCCTTCCACACGCCGCAGCGGCAGCGCTCGGCAAGACTGCATGCAACAGTGGAAGCGCTAGCGCTGGAGCTTTACGTTCAGAAATAATAGGATTACAGTCTTTCCGTTTCCTAGCAGAAAGTGCTTTCTACAAAGGCTGATGGATGCTTCGCCTGACTGAAGACCTGGAAGTCTGCACCCATAACAATACCCTTGACTTAGAAAGCCAAACCATGGTGTTTTGTATGTTCAAGCATTAAGTAAAAAGGAAGTGATACATCCAGCTCTCTAGTAACTTTGCTGGACTCTTAGCAGTTCCTATACATTTACAATGTGCATTCAATAGGTCAAGTTACTCTTGCTGGAGTTTGTCAGAGAAAAACCTACAGGCAAGCCAGAGCACAAGAGCTTTCACATGCATTTCGCTTGTGTATCCAGTGCTATCGATTGCGCTCTGCTACTTGTAATCCCTTCCCAATCTTAAACAGACAATTTAAAAACAATTCAAATTCTTCAGATTTTTCCCCAACACCTCTTTTAACTGCCAAAGATTCCATCAATGTAATTTCAACCATAAATCACTGGCGCGCAATTTACAGACAGAACTGATATGTATCTCAGTACTGCGGACTTCAAATTTACCCAAGAGTATCTGGGTTTTTGAAAGAACTACCTCCTGGAATCCTGTGATATTTTTAACAGTTGTGCCTACAAATGAAAGCTTCAAAATATCACCCTCAGGAAGACAAAAAAAAAAAAAGAGAAAGAAAAGAAATAGTCCTAGAAGCCTATGAGGCTGGAGTCATGCTCTGCCAGGAACCAGCACTGTAGCAATGCCCATGTATTCCTCAGCAACATACCAAGTCCCCCCTGCTTCGCACGGGTCTGGGCAAAAATCTTCCCGATGTGCAGGAATCTCCCTCAGCCAGGAATGCTACTGAAACGTACAGGAACAAGGCTACAGACAAGAGACGAAAACAACTTGGGTCCCCTGGGGTGATGGAGATCCTCATTTTGCCACAACTCCAACATTGGAGGACAATCCAAAGCCCTTGGCACGGCTTTCGCTCTGCTTCTCTGCAGCACTAGCTTGAAGGAATAATTCAGAGAAAATGTTTCTTCTTTTGTTTTGTTCTTGGAAGGGTTGTTTGTTTGTTTTTTTACATTGCAAGGAAAATAGTTTTTCTTTTTAAAGAAAAAAAAAAAGGTAATTCTGCCAAAACTCAAGTTTCCTGTCAAGAGAGACAAATGGAAAAATTGAATCCAATCTCAGGAAACATACATGTTGCTCCATAGCTAGCCTGAAACCAAACAATCCATCCTGCAGAAACAAGGCCAATGTGAGGTTTCCAAAGCACTGTGGGAACTAATATTTCTAGGAGTGCATCTCTCTCCAACTCCTTTATTGCTGGTTTCGCCGTTTCCCCTAACTACTGCCACAGTTCCTGGCCTGCCGTCGGGACCCCTGCCCGCTGCCCCAGTGCTCTGGAGCTCCAGCCCCAGGTCCTCGCAGGGGACAGACCCCCAGCACTGCTGTCCTGGCAGCTCTCTGTTCCCCTCTAGCGGTGGCCGAGTCACAGGGAAAGATGGGTCCACCGGCCTTGGGCAACCACCTGCCGTTGTCCAAAGCTCCAAGAGTCGCTCTGGGACAGCGAGCACCTCAGCAGGGAGCCCACATCAGCGCCCTGCAGGTCCAACCGCAGCGGGTCCAACCGCAGCGACCTCCCACAAAACACTGCAGCCAGCTGAGGCCTCATGGCCCCAACCACCTCGCCAAGCCCTGGGGCTATCTCACGAGCTCCAGGACCAGCACAAGGTGGTTTGACAGAAGTGGCATCACTAGGGGCCAACAGACACTTTCCACTTCCATAAAGACTGGGGGGAAGATAGAAGGAAAAGAGGCGGAGTACTTCCCATTGGGCACAGAAATCCTAGTACCTGGGCAGGGACAAGCAGGGGACACAAGTGGGAGTTTTAGGACTCTTATCAGGTCACCATGGTGGATTGCTGCTCCATCTTTGTGGCAAGGGTTTATACACATTCGCTATGGTTTACAACATCTTCGTTAAACAGAAAGGCCATTTGAAATCCTTTACAATGTTTACACTATCTTTAATATTTTCCATGAGGACAAGACACATTTGGGAGGGACGGAGGGAGGGCGGGAGCCGAATGCAGATCACGTGCAGAGCAGTTCTCCTGGCCGAGCCCCACGCAGCTTGTAAGGGACAGCAACACCTTGTAAAGGTGTTGCACACCCTTGTAAAGGGACAGCAACACCTTAAAACACATATTTGCCTGGAAAGAAGTTTTACCTATGCTTACACAGCACCTGAAAGGCATTAAGGAGCAAAGAAAACGTCAGCATTTCCAGGCAGTTTACTTTGCTCCCTGGCCTTTATAGAACATCGTTAGTTTTGCCTCTCAAGCCCGTTGGTTCGTTTCCTATGCTGCAGCTCTAGGATGCATGAAGTGATGCAAATAACGCATTAAAATAAAAGAAAATGATAGAGTCTTCATTGCCCCAAGCTATCCATTTAATTTTTTTAAATATAAACCAGACTAAGTACTTCCCCACAGTCATTACTGGCATCTCAGTTTACATTCTCATTTTAATGCCACATGGTTTTTAATACCACTAGTTTTCAACTGCTTGCGCTCCACGTCGGGAGGAGGATCCCGGCACAGGTGGGAGATCCCTCCCCTCACAGGCGCCCTCGGGGTGGCCCGGCATGCACGGAGCACCTCCTGACACTCCTGACCCACCGGCGCACATGGAGCAACTCCTGGTCCACAGAGGAGCGCCGCGGAGAGGCCAGGAGCAGCATTGTGCCCGGCACTCGGCTGCAGCGCTGGGGAGGGGCTCAGCTTGGTCAGCCGGAGCACCAATACTCTTCATATCAAAGTAGCTTTTTTAACTTAAGTTGAAAACTCTTTACATTTCTCCATAAGCAAAATATTAAGAACCCTGCCCTAGAGAAAGATGAAAGGAGCCAATCTCCCCTCTAAATTACCAAGCAAGGCTGGGCCTTGACTCCCTTTTCAATGGGAAGTCAAAACGTCTGACTTCAATCAGTTTGTATAAACCAGCTTTTGTTTTTCCTTTTACCCAAATGACTCCACTCTTAAGGATTTATTGTAACTGGATTGCTTTTCTACCCAGCAGGGAGCTGTAGCACTAGCAAAGCTGTTCCACACAGTAGGTTTTCCGCTGATTGAATTTCTAGACTTTCAGCTCTTCGGAAATGTTTGCTCTTGTACAAGCTGTCAGAGGGAAATTGTGTGCAGTCGATTTTGTCTCAGCTAAAGCCAAGCGGGGTTCCATATGCAGCCAGCCAATGTGGGACTGAAATAAAGGAGGATCAATCAAGTTGCTAAGAAAAAAGGTCTCAGCCACAAGCGAAACAAAAAAAAAACAACAAAAAAAATGGGCAAGGGGAAGCAGATGAGAATGGAAACCATTTCTGGAAATAGGTGCACTCAAAAGGAACCGATAATACCCAACCGTCAGAAAAAACACTTATTTTAAATGACTAAAACAAGAGTGGAGGAGCCCTGGAGCAGCAGCGCACAGAGCCGGCACCATCGTGGGCACCAGGCCACCCGCACGCGCACACGCTCGTCCCCCGGAGCTGCAGCAGGCCTGGGCCGGGACAGGCCTCCTGCCTGCCCAGGGCGAAAAGCGCCTGGAGCAACGGCCTTCCCGGGCCCACCGTCCTCCTGGGGACTCTTGTTCCTCAGCAGACACTTGCCAGGTAGCGACAAAGGGCAGTATCTATCATGAAACAAGTAACAACAATGAGAATGTTTATGGAAAAGCAAAACAGAACAGACTGAAGCGAAACAGCAAAGACTGGCCATTCCTTCCCACGCAGACTGAAGAAGCTTAGACCACCTGAAACATTTCTTGCCTTGTTATCTATTGCAGCCAAGGGTTTTACTGGGCAATTCATCTTGGGGACACAGGGTTATATAACTGCAAAGAATTTTTCAGGAGGTTTAAGGTATAGGTGAAACAAGCTGGGCCTGGCTCCATCATGGCTTGACATTAATGCTTACACCTAACCAATTGCTCCATTTCTTAGATATAATCCACTTCCATGTCCTAGAAAACCACAAGACAGCACCCTGAAGACAACCGCCTATCGAAAGGTCTTCTGGGGGTGCTGTTCTTTGCTACGACCAGCCTTGCAGACTTCACTCTATTTGTCTAGTTAGGATAAATGCCTCCGTTCCTCGCCTCTTTATGAGAGGGAGAGAGAGGAATGCCCGAGTGGAGCAAGACAATCCTTGGGTGCTTTAGGAAAAGAGGACACTGTTTGGAAACTCAAGTATCTCCAGGCTCTCCCCATTCAATCTTCTTGCTGTTATGACCTCACCTATGCACAGCACTAGAATATAAAAACCTCCCACAAAACATTAAAATACAAGCCTGAATGCCTGAGTCACTCCTCTCTGACACGTGTAATTAGACTAAACAAACATTGAGGGTTTTGCCACTTCTCCCATTCAAGTAAATTAAAGTTCTGCAATTGATTTTAACGGAAGGAGTCCTCATTTGCACTGCACAGCACTGGGCCACTGGCGGATGCACATCCTAGACCATATGTCATGCCTTGCAGCTCTCACTTTAGACTGCAATTATCTTTCATCCCAAACAAATTGCTGTAAATTTGCTTTTATTTACTTTAACAATTACCTTATAGTTATTACTGGAAATTACCAACTGTCTTCTTTTGAAGGAGACAAGTGGTCTCACACAGAACCAGGACAGTGACAACAACAGAAGGAATAAGAAATCTCAGGGAAGTCACATATCTTTTTACAAAAACACTTTGAGGTTAGGAGACATTAGAGACGAGACTTAATTACACGAGAAGACTGGAAAACAGATGCACAAAGGAAATGAAAGGCAGTCAGTCATGGAAATCTTTGCACAAACACTAAAGCTTACTCAAATGAACAGTTCTTTTGAAACTGAGGTGATTACCTAAATGGGAAAAAAAAAAAAAAAAAAAAAGCAGAGTTTACAGGATCAAGCACTAAAATGAATGCTTAGAAACAATAAGAGAGAGACATGATATCTGTTACTGCATAATTGCATGTGGAAAATGGTATCACAGGAATACTATTGCTAACTATCCCTCATTAAAAACTGACTTCATAGCAGGACCAAAAAAAAAAAAAGGAAAATAGGATTTAAAAGGTGGGAAATAAGCTAAAGTATATATTAATATATGCAGTTAAAAGGAAGCAATCAGAAAAGCTGAAGCAAAAAACAGGCAAGGTGGCAATGACTCTTGCCTCTCGTGAAAATGATAGGAAAAGAAGAGACCCGATCAAAAGATTCAAACCACGTCTAATGCCTTGGGTCCAACTTTTTAAGATATTCATAACTTTGGAGTCCTGGGAACTATTCCCCTGAGCAAACACTTGCCAGTGCGTATCTGCAGGGTTCACTCACCAGCTCACAGCCCCCTCGGGTTGTATTTGCCCTGCACTGTGGCATCCAGAGCCCTGTTCAGGCAAGACCAAACCGTGCAAGAGGGCAGTAACCTTTCACGCTGCCTTGCAAGTGTCTGTACGAGCTGCTCTCCTGCAGGTGCTTGCAGCATAGACATCTCTTTCAGAGGCAGCACGGGAGGCAAGAGGGAGCAACTGCCTCTAAGGGCACTGCTGAAGGCAAGAATCCATATAGCGATGTTGGGGGAAAAAAAAAAAAAAATAGTCTGATGAGTGGGAAACTCACACGGTGGAAAACTAGCAAAATATATAGTGATGGAAAGAGAGACCCTGATAGTTACACCAAGTTTCTGGAAGATGTAAATGCTCAAGAGCACACTGTAAATCTCATTTGTACAAGCTTCAGGGTGAAGTAGAAGCCCCAGTGGTTCAGGCTCGAGGACTACGTGCTGTGAAGCCTCCCTTAGTAGGCTACGAGGCACAGAGGAGGCTGCAGCGCGCAGGAACACAACTTCACACAGCTCCCTTGCAACTGCCCCGCGCTGCACACTCGTAAATACTGGAAGCAGGTCCAGGAAAGTACCTGTTAGCGTGGGATGAGCCTCTGACTTCCAAATAGGGGGACACAATGTGGCTGAGGGTTAAAGAGGCAGCAGCTGCAGTCCGTTCAGTGCACGAGCTGCAGCCGGACAGTCGCTGCCGCAGGATGGACCAAGGGGGCTCCCGGGGCCTGCAGCACATCCGTTCTGCACAAAGCATGTGGCCTCTCCATTTACTTGCACTGAGCTATTTCCAGCCACTTCATCTGGAGTGCCTCAGCTTTTCCAGCAAATAAACAACAATATACACCCAACATTTGCCAGTCATAACGTGGCAGAGGAATCCCTGTTAACAGATTAATTTGTGCGTCTCTTGCACGATGCCTGCAAAGCAAATGCTGGGGCCGCCGCGCTTGTCCTGGGTTGGGTACTACTTTGCATCCTGCCTGAATCCTAAATGTGCCCAAAACTGCTCTGTTTATTTTAGCTGGGGATCTTTTCAGAGGCCTGTTTTGATGGGCAGAGTTCCTTCTCCTCTGCTTTGGTGTCTTTTCCATTTAAGAGTAACAAACTTAAAAGACTTCAAAATAAATAAATAAATGGAACAGAAAACTATCATAGCTTCAAGATCTCACTTGCTGGATAGAATTTAGGACAAGAGGCAATACTAACAAATACAATTTGTACCAGACTTTAAAGGCGACTTGCCCAAGCCAACGATCACACACATACACAAATTCACGCTGCGAATTCTCTTGTGAGTTTGCTGGAGATAACACGCAAAAGCTTGTTTGGAGACCTCTGCTCTGCTCTTTTTTTTTTCTTACCCCAATGTATTACCACTGCATTTATTTTTGTTACACTCCTGCACACAGAGCCCGAGCTCTGCACGTAGCAATGTGCATTTTGCTCTTCTATCAGCAGCCGAAGGGCACGGAGGGGACATCGACAGCAGCCGCGCAGGCGCCCAGCGCTGCATTTAGGCCTTCTGATAACAGAGCGGCCACGCACGTCACTCTGGACATATTAAACTGCGCCGATGGGAAACAGTGGCTCCTTTGAAGGGAGTCTGTGTACACAGACGTAACGGGGCAGCCGGGCAGCGGGCGAGAGGAGCCGTCCGAGCCCTCCTGCCTGCGCAACGCGGCCAGGGAATGCGCCCGGTGCAAAGCCTTAGCGTCAATTCTAAAAGAAAAAGGGAAAAAATCAGAACAAATAAATCTTAGCCTGTTTTGTCTGCCTTTTTTTTTTGAATTTATACAACTGTAAACAAATTTGGAGGTTTATTGCTTTAAAATGCTTTTTGTGATCATGTAACTCAAATCGGAGCTTTGATTTAAGAAATGGAATTTGGCAAGTTTCGAGGCAGCCTACTCACTTTACCATTAAGAAGATTAAAAAAGAATTCAAAATATTTATGAGTAATAAGTTCTGTACTTGTGCAGCAACTAATCTGGTGCTCATGCACATCTCAGTTCGGTACTGCACTTGCTTAACTTTAAGCATCCAAGTAATCTTGCTGACTTCCCGCATGCTTCAACACATGCTAAGTGCTTTGTTGAAATGGGGCCATGATCAGATTTAAACAGAGTGTCCCTTAATGAGGATTTACACATTAGCATAAAAGGCCTCCAAAAAAGCCACTCAGCCTGCAGAAAGCTAGCCACTCACCTCAACCAGCAACTTTTTATTTAACTTAGCCTTTAAATAAACCTATCCTACATATAAGGAAGGAATTCAAAGAGTTATTTTAAAAAGAACATTTTGAGTTTAATTCAATGTGGGAAAAATCCAGGTCTGGACTCTCAGCCGTATCCCAGCTCACCGTGCCTATACATAGAAGGCAGCAGGGTATAATCCCTCCGTATACCACGGCCCCTGGGGCAGCCAGCCCACACTCTGGAGGTGCTGCCTTGCTTTATTTTCATTATTTTCTGGCCAAATTGTTCCCAACTACGACCTTTTCCAAATTTAACTCACGTTACTCGGAATGCACATGGGCGCAAAAGGACTGACATTGGAAGCTGCATGCCACAACGCGCACCGTATACTTCTGAACACTGATCATTCTCCGGAGCAGTAACTGAGAAATAACTTTACTTTGATAGAGTAAAGAATAANAATCCCTCCATATACCATGGCCCCTGGGGCAGCCAGCCCGCACTCTGGAGGTGCTGCCTTGCTTTTGGAATCAAACAGGCAATATCATTATTTTCTGGCCAAATTGTTCCCAACTACGACCTTTTCCAAATTTAACTCACGTTACTCGGAATGCACATGGGTGCAAAAGGAGTGACATTGGAAGCTGCATGCCACAACGCGCACCGTATACTTCTGAACACTGATCATTCTCCGGAGCAGTAACTGAGAAATAACTTTACTTTGATAGAGTAAAGAATAAAGGAAAGAGCTACTGAAGAAATGCCACCAAGTTTCCAGCCTCCAGCTCCCAAAGAACACCAGTATTTTACACTGTGAAAACGGTGCGGGTTTGTTTCAAAGCAGGCTTAGGGCTTTGCCACAATCATGGTCATTCTGCTGGTGCTCTAACAATCTCTGTCCCTTCCATGGACTGTCTTGCAGAAGAAGTTTAAAAAGTCTTGATTTCACAACAAATAATCCTAAAGAAACGCCTGTGCCTCACAACTGCCTTCGTAATGCCCATTCGATAAGCACAGCGAGTCAAGGTGCCGGCGCCACAGCTCGAGCTCGAGCCGGGAGAGCGTCCCTGGAGCACGCGGCACCCAGGCCGTCTCTCCGGTGAGGTTGTGCTGCAAAGAGCACACGGACATTTATTTTGTGCGGCTTTTTTTAACTCGGCTTACCCAACCCCGAATCGCTTTAGGCCGAGGGCAGCAGGTAGCCGGGAACCCCAACGCCCGCAGCGGGACCTCCGTAGGGCACCTCACACCAAACAACGCGGCCGTCAGCCAGCCCAGGCGAGGGGAGCGGGGCTGCGGGGGGCTGCTCTGCGCCCCCTCATGTCCCGCCAGCTCCTCGTCCACGGTGACCCGCGTGAAACCCGAGAACGGGTATAAATCAAAGGGAGAAAAAGTAATAAAAAGCTCCCGGCAGACCTGATGACATGTTGATAATGTTCTCGTCCTGGAGTCAGGGTGACACCAGCCCGAAGATGATATATAGAACTAAGCCCACATACCGACGATTTACTGGCCTAACGACAGTTTTCATTGATCAGAGGCCAACAATTACTGGATTGTGGCCCACCGCCTATTTCGGTATCAGCCTCTGGCGCGCAATCAAAACGCTAGCCCGGCTTCTCCACAGTTCGTGTGCCAGCTTCGCAGAGGCTGCTCCAGCCGAGCAGGAATGATATGCAAATCCGGCAGGTGTTTGGGGCATACCAGCGCGGCCCCGGAGCCCGGGCACGAGGAAGGAACGCGCCGAGCGGCGAGGGGAGTCCCGGCCGGCCGCGGCTCCCCGCAGCACGCGCGGAGCTGGGAATGGGAGACGCGGCTCGCGGGCGGCAGCAGCAAAGCCCGAGTGTTTTCGCTTGGTATAAACAACGCGCAGACTTTGTAGCCCCTCCAGACCATCCGCAGGAAGGTCTCTCTTGCCACTGAAGCTTTTTGCCCGAAGAACAAGAACTTGCAAACAAGCAGAGCACCGGTACCAGACACACAGCACGCCTTTGTTTTCCCTTTTGCTTTGTATTTTAATGTAGGGAACCAGTAGAAAGAGATTCCTTTCCCAAGCGTATGGAAAATGGATGTGTCAAACTGCATTAATATCTGCAATGGCACATTCGAATGGCCATGATTAAGCCGCTGGAACAAGATGAATCAATGTGGGAAAGGTGCTGGCAAAGAACTGTTTTTTCCAGTTTATTACTGTCTCTTACAGACAGGCAAGTGCATGTAATTTGTCTTGGTCTATTGGGATTTACCTATCTACACCACAGTCTGCACAGGGCAATGCTGAGCATTTCTAAAAGTTTCTGACCACCATCTTTGGGACTTAGGAAAATGTTGGGAAAGAACCCCAGGAAACAACCAATTCCCGTTAAAGTCAGTCATAGATTCCTGACTGTAAGCTGAGGAAAGACATATATTTAGAAATTACGTAGGACTGCAGCCTGCACAGAGATGGATGCAGCACGATCTCTGTGCAGGGCTCTTAAAAGCAGTGACACAGTTACACGCTCTCCTTCCCTCTTTCACTGCCAATGCCTTCAGTTTGCTAATCCTTCTCTCAGAACTGATGGGGCCAAGTTTTTCCAGCAAAAGCAAAAGTGGCTCAAGAGTTCAAAAAGGGAAATGCTGTTTTTAAGAGCTCAGGCAACAGAAGAGATCTTCTCAAGACTAGATGTCATTCCCATAATAACTTGTCTGCTGCTTCAGAAGTGGACAACTGCTTTTAAGAGAAATAAAGGCAGGAGATGGGGCAGTTTTGAAGGTGCTCATGGGTTCTTTGGCTTTTTTTTTTTTTTTATGTAAATACTCACACACACATATACACAACATATGTAAAAATTGAGCCATTGCTAGAAATGCCACCAATGTTTTGAGAGAATAGCAATGCCTACTCAAACTCACTGAAAATTTGTATATCCACTACTTCCAATTATATATTCTTGACTTAAGAATAAAATAAAATAAAATAAAATAAAATAAAATAAAATAAAATAAAATAACACACACACAAAATTTAACCTCCTTTCAGGTGGGAAATGATGCCCCTACACAGGTGAGGAGGGTGAGTAAAGCTGCCAGGTTGCACGCTCTGTCTGGAAAGTTTGCAACAGAGCCACTTTTGACAGAAGGGTTAATTGCCATTTCACACACTAGCTGGCTTTTACCTGGCCAACATTAACTCCCATTAAGTGCCCAGAGGTCGGTCACCACAGAGGTGCAGGGAGGAATAACCTCTGCCAAACTGCTACCTGAAGAGGGTCCCCAGATCCTACCCTCTGCAGGCATCAATTAGGTGTTTCCAGAGAGCACATCTGGGGAGAAAAAAAGAAGTAATCTGCACATACAAAGTTTTATAATTTCCTATTCCTATACGCAGCAGCTGTATGCTCTTCACTATACACTGCATGCAACTGTACAGTCTTGCCAAATGACACTGCATCAACTTACTGTTTCTTTTCACTAAGATTAACAGTAAGACAAATCACAATCCTATTATTCACAAATCCACTGCTATTTGTTGAAAAATATACTTGGCAAAGTAAATTAAGACCTGCTACAGACTGGTCTAAAACCACATAAAAGTATTTTTCAGATGACTCAAGAAACAGCAGTGTAAATTGTTGGAAATCCCAAACCTATCCAACCAGTCCCATTCCCCAACCATCTTGCTTTGTGTGACTGATGCACCTTCACCCAAGTCATCTTCAGGTCCAAGCTCCCGTACTTCCCTTTTTTCATACCCTTCTTCTCTTTTAATAGCCTTTTCCATCCATTCATCTCTCATTCCCCCTTTTACTCCAAACACATGTCTCCTTCGGACTCGTGTAGCCTACAGATTAAGTTTCAGACACATAAAGCACCACTCTACAGAGACACTATCACGGTGAATACCCAGCCCTCTCTTTTGGTTGCTCGCAGTGCTGCGTTGCCAGAGCTTCACCCTCTCTGGCCCCTTTTCAGTGTGTCCTGGCTCCAGTTTATTGCATTTGACAGATCTTGGATGAATTTGAAGCATGACAGTGGACTATTGTACCACACTGCGTGTCAAAATCTGGCCTACAGTAAATTCAGTCTTCACCTTCAGTGACATATGAAGGATTTACAAATTTTTCTTAAGCAGCAGAGGGTTGTTTGATGCTGTTCCAGGCCGTACTGGACACTTACTGTTCTCACTGCCCAAATTTAAAAGCACTGGAGCAGGGACAGAGGCTCTGGGGCTGCCTGCAGACAGAGGTAAATATTAAAACATCATGCTTAGCTGTACTCTGTTCAAATCTGGAAGGTTAGATTAACTTTGCAGTCAAAGGAAGTTTATATTGATCAAATGGATGAAAAATTCCACAATGCTTTTTTCTCTCTCCCCTCTTTCAGTTAAAGCTTTTCCTCTTGGCTGATGCAAGGGAAATTTTCCAGGCATTATTTGGGGAGATGGATTACACAGCGAGCATGTGAAAGCACTCCAAGGGCGAGCTGGCAGCCTTCATAATTCGTTCCCATACCTTTAACTTTGCTAGGTTCTCCCTTTCTCCCTCTTATCCTGTGTTTCCACTTTCCATTTTGGATCTTAGCCTTTTTACTGGATTAGCATCTCTTCTTTTTGTATGGTTGGCGCCTTGTGTTCATATACAACAAATCAACGTATATCAAAACCTTCCAATCTGCCAAATGTCACAGACGCGAGACATGTACCTAAACTGAGGAACACAAGAAGTGTGCCTGTGGATTGAAACTTTCATTTAAGTCATCCACCAGCCTAACTCCTTCAGCTTCAACTTCACGGTCCCTTTAGCTGAATTCAATAATTTCCAACGTATGTGCGAGACAAACAACAGGTCTGTGCACAATGGAAGCATACATGAAAATAAAATGAAGGACAGCTGAAAAACGGCATCAAGGTACACTGTGCAATTAGGATCACTCCAGTTTCTTATTACTGCAGTAAGTGAAGGTTGCATGCAGGGCTGATCTCTGCAAGTGACTGTAAAGTGAAAAGTAATTTTCAAGCATTTCTGCTCTGTCCAAGGAACAACTGAATAAAAGGCATTTAAAATCCTTCCTGCTCACAAGTTGACAGCACCTGACAGAGCAAGTTTCTCCACACTACTATGTAAAAAAATAAAAGTCAAAACAATTTTCCTCTTACTAAGAGCCCATGCCACCAACCAGTAGAGTTGGGAGATCTCCTGGCTCCTCTGCACCCTACCTGCCCAAACAGCATTTCTTTGCTTCACGAATCTCTCCAGTAAATGGTGGGAATCCTGTTATACACAGACAGCTCTGCAGGACTGGCTCCCGCCGTCCTCAAAAGGCCTATCAGGTGCTGACGCCTATTTTTAAACAGGAGGTCTAAGCTTCCCAAGCGTGCTGACCCGTGAGTTTCGACATTCTGCTTTTAATCAACTGAGTTAATTAACTACAGGTCCCCAAAGGGGAAAAAAGCATCAAAGAGGAAGACCAGGCTACAAAAAGGCAGCTGAAGATCTAAGTGATAGGAGCTCCTCCTACTTCAAACACAAATTTTCAGGGAGGAATTTTTCCTTATCTATGCCACTAACATGCAGGCATGTTGTCTTCCTTCCTGCACCACATTGACATCATCGCTTGTTCAGGAACGTCTCGTGTGCTGGCATTACTAACACTCAAGGCAGGGTCACTCAGGATACAAAATCTTGCCCTTAAATTTCATGCCACTGAGAGAATATTGACAATATGCTGAGATCCATGATTGAAAATAAGTACCAAGTGCCTGACAAACTTTACCAGAACCTTGTAAAATAAGTAGTGGGAAGATCTGTAACAGTGGGTAGTGATGCCAGGACACTATTTTGACCCATAAAATAAAAAAAATACATAGCTTAAAGTCATTAAAGTTATTTCCACTTCCACACGCTCACCTCCTCGTACTGGCACACACCTCACCTCCTCCAGTGTAAGGAGGCTGGTGTTTGACCGGTGCTGCAGCAAAGGAGCAAGGACCTCCCCAATGTGCTCAGTGCAGAAAGCAGATACAGAGAGATGTGGCTAAGTCACCTCAGCACAAGCTGATCTGTGCAACGACGGCTCATCCATGTCTCTGACACGGGCAAGCACTGGAGACCTACAGAACATGATGATCAATCCACAGAAATCCTCTGCCTCTAGGGAAGACAGACCCACTGTTGATAGGGGATGTCGTGCACTGGTTCTGCAAAGATAAGTCCCTGGGTCTCTGCTTTCTCTCTCTCTGACATGCACACACAAACACACTGCCCCTTAAACACACACACTGAAAGCGCAGGAGGCCAAGCTTCACACTCAGAGGATCCTAAATCTGCCCCATTTGGTTCCTCGATTTTAGCACTGGCATGTCCGACTTTCCAGATTATTCTCCTACTTAATGGCCTCCCTTAAAGTAGCAAGGAATAAAGAGCAGCAAGCAGCTTTGCTTTCTCCACTTCTGTCATCTACTCTTCTCCTCTGACAAATGTCCTCGCCTGGATTTTTACTGCATTACTTCTTTCAATAAACTTGTTCTTTCTCAGCCTCTGATGATGTTCCCCCTGCCCCAGAGAGAAGATGACAATTTTGGACACAGCACACACTATAAAAAAAAAAGTCTGATGAGGAAACCTGATATTTCTCCTCTGTTTAAAACAGCTCAACTAACTAAATGCCAGAGCAGCTAGAGAATAGGCAGTTAATCCTACCTTAGTTACCTGCCGTACACTCATACGCAGTAATGTCCTCAGTGTTGCAAGGAAATTTGCAGTCCTCCCAGTCAGCTGTCTTACCACGTGGAGATGGACACTCCTGGCCACAGGGCTCAACAGCAACAGTCACAGCCTTAAAACTGATCTCACCTAGATTTCTGCTTCTTTCCACTATAAAGGGAGATGAGGCGACTCACTCAGATGTCAATATTTACATTGCAGACATTTAAAGTTAGCAGAGATGAACCAAGCTGAAGATGTCCCAAGAGGTATAGAATATCCCAGGGCATGAGGCAGGCAAAGGGTAACCATAAACTAAATGCAGACTCTGCACATGAATACATACAGTAGAAAATCTGGAAGTTTTCCTATCTACGTCCATTTTACTTAAGGACGATGGCAGAAACTAAAGCAGGAATGACTTGGGAAAGTTGCCTATGGCAATATATCCAAGCAGGCACTGTAGGTTATGACCCCAACATTACTGGGTGGTAAGTAGAGACCTAGAAGATTTTCCAGCTCAGTTATAATCTACAAAATTCTTGATAGCTCAGGGGATTAATCATTCTAGAATCATTTTCTGTATCATATCATACACAGCACATTAATCTTTTTTTATAGCCAGCATTCTTTGCCCTGCAGTACCCTCTTTTTCATGTCTGCTGTTTTTCCTGCTGACTTTCATTTCTGACCTTCAGTGGTAATTTTTTAGGTTTACCAACCACAACATCATTTTCATTATTGCCTTGATACAGCATGCCTACATGTTCAAAAAAATACTCAAACTATCCTCAAGAAAGCTGTTCACTGAGGTCTGATTCTCTCAGGCAGCTAATATTATTGTATACGTAGCTCTGGTTAGTAACCTAGTCATAAGCTACAACATGGTTAAGTTAACAAATAATTTTTGTTAGTCTCATTTCTAAGCAATCAAATCAGCTGTTTCAACAATATGCTTTTACTTTAACTTTCTACTCCTCATCTTGAAGGTAAATTACTTCATTGGGAGGCAGAATACAGGCAGCAGTATCTGCTGCAATTCAGTTAAATGAAGGAACCACATTACCTCTTGCTGTTTTACAATCATTGAGCAGATTTCTAGAACTTGATGTCTGGAAAATTGTTACGCAATTTAGGAAGAAAAATCTATCTAATTAAAACAAGGAAACAGAAAAACAGTTCTCACCCCTATCTGGTTAGATACAAGCTAAGACACTACATTATCTTGCCCACTCTGGAGTGGTCTTAAGATAACAGAGTTCAGAACTTTACCCATTATCTACCACACTGTGTAGAAATTAAACAAAACAAAAACCTCTCACATTCCCTCCCAAATTCGCATCTCTCAGATGGCTTTGGCTCATTCATATCGATCACAGAGAATGCATTAACAAATCTAGAACCTTTAAAGCAACAAGTGCCTGATAACTTGTAGGACTCTCAGTTTTACAATCTGATTTTCTTCCAAGCCAACAATGTGACATATTCATTCATGTCATTCATGGGTCTGATTTAAAGAACAGTTGCCTCTAGCAAAATTAACCATAGGAAGAGATTGTAGCAGATGTATCTATGACCAATTCAGTGAAACCTCTTCCCAAATGAAAATACCATTTAAAAAAAAAAGTAAACTGTTTATCCTCTAAACCTCTTCTTCGTGTGCTTTTAGGCTTTGCCTGAGTTTTCTTTACATCCCGTTAATCATGCAAACAATCAGCTGTCCACATTAAGTAAGAAAAGCAACAGATGTGATAAAGGCAAATTCCACAAGGAAGAGGTTTTTAAAAACTGTATTTATATGAAGTCAAGCATATTCAAAGACAACTATCAAATTTAAGGAAACTGGGTTGAAAAGAGTTGTTCCAAGTGGGTATAACCCTGACGTAGCAGCTCAGGTGTCACACAGGATATGGAGAATTCCTGGTAGATGTTGCACTTACCATAAATCTCTGGCCTTTTTCACTGGTTGTTATGATACTCCCATATGATAGCAAATGGTATGTGAGCAGATTTGGACAGACAGCCCTAGTTAAATCTTAGGAAAGCAAGAGTGGGTTTTTAAGCAAGGGCCAGATTGTATTTGGTTAGCAGGTTTCTAAAAGCATGAATGTAAAGGGATACTGCTGCAAAGGAAACAGCCCTGCTTCAACTCCCATTAACCCTTGACAGGTATGACTTAAGGCTGAAATCTCACACCTTCCCCGGGCTAGTGCTCAGTGCTCTAAGTGCTCAGATATGTACATAGATAATTCTCAAATTCCCAAGGTTTACAGTTCCCAGCTCCACCTACTGAAGAAACTTCCTCCCAGTGTTTATTTTTCAAACCCACCAGCAAGCCTTCCCTCCTCCTAAGCCTCTGAATGCTCATTTCAGCAGGCCACCAGCTCATGTCACACTGTAACAAGCGTGAAATCCAACTATAAACCACACTTGGCCAAATTCATACTGACAGAGACAGGATGGGCATAAGGGAAACCCAGTTCACAGCTGTGAACTGAAGTGCTGCATACAAGAACAAGATTACATTTCCTATCAAATTCCATAAGGATTAAATAATCAAAATCTTTCTGGTAAGGAGGACAGCTAATTCCATTAAAAAAGTCTGATATATCCAAAAAGGAATATATCTCTTCTAAAATGAACAGAATGTGAGAGAGATTCAGGAGGTATCTTTTATGGCTAAGACAACAGTGAAAGCTGTGCTCATAGAAGTGCAGTTGATAATTAAGAAAACTTTGAAAATCTTTCTTGCATACTAAATAATATTCAGAGCCCAAATACAAAGACTCTCCTGCACAGTCTACCAGGTGACAGCCTTAAGAAAAGAGTAGTAGAAAAAAAGATCCAGAAGAATTGAAGCTACTTGTTCCAAATCACATAGTGGCTCCACAGAAGATCCAACACAGCACCCAAGTCCCTCCAGCCCACCCTCTGGACAATGACAATTACTAAAATATGGTAAAATGGTCAACATAATATTCACTTTGACACTCATTTTGAATGCCCATAGTGTCAGACAGTTTTAATTTTTATTCAAAGATAAGTTAAATTTTAATTCTTTCCTAAATCTCTAGACTGTGTATTTTAAATCTAAAAGGATGGAGAGAAAAGCCAGGCTCAGGTCTAGCTTTTGTGCGGCTACAGAAAGCAGAGAGCTCGCCTGGTGCACATATTACTCTAAAAGCAGATATTAAAATGAAAAACTGTCTGTTTTTCAGAGAGCTGAGATGTGGAGACAGGTAAGCATGGAGACCAGGCATGGATGATGAGGTGAAAAAGGAATTTCCTCAGAGAGGCTAAGATTAGGATTTGAATCAGAAAAAAGGAAGAATTAGAAAAAGTGGAGTGAGATAAGAAAAAGATCTATCAGTTCAAAGACCTAATCCAGCTAAACAAAGTATATGTCCATGGCTCTAGGGGAACTTCTCTTTTTGAAACTGGATTCCTAAGCCAACTTCAGCACGGTGTTTTCATTCCTGTGGCTCATTTTGCAGCGATATGGAGATAACCTGAGGTGGTGGCAAGAGACACTCTGCCCTGAGCATGTTCAGCCACACAGAGGCTCACGGCAGTCGAGCCCGGGGACAGCCCCGCTAATGCGCTGCTACACATCATGGTTAGTGCAAGGGGGAGAGGAAGAAGGGGAAAGCCAAGGGGAAAGCCAAGGCAAGCAGGCCCAGCTCTCCTTGCTCTCCTCACGGACAGGGCTATCTACACTACGGATGTCCGGACGGCCTATGGATGCACGTTGGGCCAGGCTGACCGCACTCACAGCCACTCGGACCTATGCTCCTTTTGGGCAGTTTCAGGCAATCGTGCCAGCTACCATTTACATGCAGCTAATATTATTAGTACTAATCTTACCAGTAGTAAATTAATGCCAGCTGCTGCTCCAGCGTGGCCATCACGCTCCTTTGTAACAGTGATTAGTTAAGAACACAATAACCGGATTTCCCCCAAAACAAGTCTGCCCCGGGATTTGCTTTCTGACACGTGGTGCTGAGGCTTGGGCAGCAAATGAGAGCTGACCTGCTGCTGTCTCCAAACGCTCCAGGTTAATCACAAATGCTGACCAATTGATTTTGTAAAGATCTCCTATTTGTTCCTCTCAGACATGCCCACATCGTCCCTCTGTTCAGCTCATACCTGGTCTCATACACTGACATCAAAATCAATCTTTCTACTCTCAATTTAAAGAAAACGAGCAGCGTGCGAAACCAGCCCACTAGTCTGGCAGGAAAGAACGAAGGCCGAGCTCTCCTGCGAGCGCCCCCGAAGCGGCGCACGTGCGGCCCATGGAAGGCAGGTAGCAAGGAGTTAAAATCTGCAGCAGAAACAGGAGCCTTTGGCCGAATAACTCCCTGCCAAGCCAGCCGAGGGAGCGGTGCGGTTTCTCCTCGGTAGGAAGACAACCCCAGCTCGAGGAGAACACGCCGCAGTCTCGACACGCGCTCGCTGCCGCGGCGCAGCGTTAAGGACGAGCTGGGCCCCGGTGCAGTGGTGGTACCGAGACGGCCTCCTCGCCCCACGCAGACCAGCCGGACTGCGACCCACATGGAAAGCACCAAGGGGACCTACGTGCTCGGTAGCAGACACCGGGGGCTGAGCACGTGGGGTGCCCCATGGTGTGGATAAACCGTGGCTCCAGACCGGCCCAATCCACGCGCTCCAAGCCAAGCTCAACACGCGCCGCGCACGGAAAGGCGGCGCGAGGCCCTGGCGAAGCCACCTCAGGAGAGGCGCCCATCTGTGCTCACCCCTCCGGGCAGGATCCCCGCGCAGAGGTGCCCACATCCCTCCATATATATGGATACAACCCCCGTCACTCACTAAGGCCAGCGAGAGGAGGGCAGCAGTGGTACCCTGCCTGAAAATAAATAAAGCTGACAAAACAACAACGCTTCAAAAAGGAAAAACTAGGACAGTCTGTCCATGTCAAACAAAAAATTAACTGCACAGTGTCTGCAATTATTGAACACAGCGCAGCCCAAGTAGAGCACAAAAGATCCAAACAGCTTTTGACTATAAAGACTTCCTATATAGCAGACAAATGTTTAGAGCAACAAAGAAATGATCTACGAGGCACCAGAGGTCTGGAAGCCAAGTTTTGCCCTGACCAGAATGTTTCTTCACTTCCTCATTTATTCCTGTTTTACAGGATTTTTCGTAAACATTCAGTGTCAGCTCAGAAGAGACCTTTTTTTGGTTGAGAATTTCATTGTAATGGAAATTGCAGACCAGTTTGTCCGTTCCAGAAGGATTTTTTTCCCCCCAAATCTCTGTATTTCTATGAAGTGCATGTTGTGCTACAGCTCCGTTGGACTACTGCTCTGCGCATAAGATGGCCAATGCTCTCTGTACCAACGCATGACAAAGAGCCCACAGAATACATAAACCCGAGCAAAACAGCGCGTGGCCCTTTCCAAAGGGTGTTTTCACCTGGCGGCACAGCGGGAGCTGTCACCAGCCGCCACGCAGAGCACAGATGCAACAGAACAGCGCGTTCATTTCTGGTCTGAAGGAACTGCCATGTTCATTTGGACATGCCTATTAAGTCTGAAGAAAAAATAAACTTGAGCAACTGCCAATTTTAAAGCCTCGTGTTTGATAATAATTATTTTTTCCTGAAATAACATAAAGGGCCTAATCCATATTACAGACAGCTATTCCGTAAAATTTAATTAAAGCCCCCAAGCTGGTAAACGAAGTGACACCAGAGCATAAGAGTCGGCCAGCGAGGCGACCTGCGGCTGCTTGCAAAGTGTGACCACTGCTGCGCGCAGCGACCACCTGCTGCATGGGCTGCGCTGTGGGGCTCAGCCCCTAAACCCAACCTGCAGCGGGAAACGAAACCCTTCCCTTGATGTACTCCGGCCTTTCCCTAAACAAGAAGGCATTTCTATTTCCATTTCCATCCTTGGGGATTTTATATGCCCTGAAGTTTGATGGTTGAAAGTATCACATTAAGTACTAAGCCAGCTCATAAAAAAAAAGGTTCACACTTTTCTCAAGGGAAACGTTACGGTGTGAGCTCACTATTTTCCCAGATAAATTTCATTGCATTGTTTCTTTTGCAGCAGTTTCAGACCCAAGTGAATGCTGCAGCCAATGCCAGATGTGCCGCCGTGCGCTTGCAAGGGAGCTCTGAACAAAGAGAAGGAGTGCTGTTTAATGAGAACAGCCCTGGGACAAAGCTTTAATAGTTTAACTAAAATTACATTCAAAACTTAATTAGCAGAAGCTCTGAACTCACAAGCCGTGGCCCACGAGCTCTAATACTCTAATTAGCTAAGACACCCATTAAAGCCAAGTATAGCCAAAACCTTCTTGAAGAGATGTCACGTGAACCTTCAGATCTGAGGCAACATTTGTGTTGCATGTGGAAGTTGGGCATTATTTCCTTACAAAGCACTTGCATGTACTATTATTGCTGGTCCCAATTACTTTGGAGGAAAAAAAAAAAAAACACCAAAACCCCCTCACTATAAAGTGTAGTTCTATATAAAAGGGAAGGTCAAAGTGACTTTAATATTTTTAAAACTTCAGAAATTTCACATACCTTAAGCATAGTTGAAAAAATAAATACTCATTTTAAAAAATATTCTTAAATCCACTGAAATAACCACCAATTATTTCAGATCATTTTTGAGCAGTTTTGTTTTCATTTCAACTTCTCCTGCTTGTTTATTTGTTATAAATGAAATTCCTAAACAAGTTGTTTAAGCCTGAGAAATAGAGATTCATTTTAGAAATATAAAACGAACACGGAGCCCCTTGCACACACATGTGTTTTGGAAATTTTCATGCATTAGAAAAAAAAAAAAAAGACATCTTTTGAAAACAAGCTTGATCATACAGTGTTTCTATAATGAAAAACCCTTTGCCTAGGAAATACAATTCTCAGAAGGATCCCAAACTGCTCTGTGTTGTGCTACTAACTTTATTGCCATTATTTAAGCCAAGTGAGTGGCTTCAGTAGAAATTTTACTTAAATCTGTTGCAGGATATGAACCACTACTGCCGTCATCTTACAAGTGTTACACACTGATGTTTACCGTTCGCATTTCCACGCAAATCCTGGGAAAAGTTCAAGGTACCTTTTTATTTTGTGAACATACATGCACTTCAGCTTACAGCATGCCAGCATCGTATCAGGGATATCCTGATATGTGTGTCCCTGGCAGACAGCATTTAACCGATTTGAAATCACCTTAGTGCACTGTACAGTGGAGAGCAGGAAAGAATTTAAACTTTTAAATCAGGGACACCAGGACAAGTCACATTTAATAAGGAGAACATCCTGAGGTCTTAAAGAAGCACAAAAAGAAATGTTACCCTCCCTCACATGACAAATCTCCAGACGGTGACATCCATGGTACTTAATTTATCTACCTTTGAAGGACAAACACAGGCCCTGCCAGGATTTGGATCTGTCGTGCCAAGGCATTTCAGTGATTGAAATCTGAGGCTTCCATGCACCAGCCATATTTTTTCTATTCTGACATCTTGTTTTTGCTGCCAAAAAGGTGTATTTCTATATCTCAGAATAAGTAATTTAGGCTGAAATTCAAGTAGATTCCTACCCATGAAAACTGGGCTATGAAATACCCTTTCATCAGGAAATCTGACATGCAAACAAATCCTGGACATTTGTTTATATTTCTTTGTATTAATAGACCTTTGCCGTTTTAAATACGCACTTACATGACATTGGGAATGGTGCACAGTATCTTTCCAGGCTTTTGTTTCTAGAAAAATCTAACGAACATGAAATACCCTAGATTAAAATGTAGAGTTTTTATGTAAAAACATGGTAAACTAGACAGTCAGCCCCGGCCGCTGCTGGCCATGCACAGGCAACCCTCTGGCGAAGCTTAAGTGCCTTGTCTTCACTGCGCTCTTAGCTCAAGACAGCTCGTGCAAGTGCCTTGAACTTCAAAAATAAGCTTTCGCGGGAGGGAAGTGCACTGTATCCCACCTGTCAACACACAGATTTACACACAGATAATACAAAGAACAGCAGCAGATTACACAGTGAGTGCGAACCACAAGAGTCCGAAAACTGGAGTCCTGATGCTGTGTCTATGAGACCTGCCGTGTCTCATTGGACTCAAGGCCCCAGCTCGGTGCACATGCGCTGAACGGCTCCTGGGCATCCAGCAAGCAGGGCAGGGAGCGCCCTGCAAACATTAAATATTAGACGTTGCAATAGTCTTGCCACATCGAGGCAGCTGCTTTACACATGGAGCTGCATAAACCTCACACTGACACAGCTGCGTAGCTTACAGCTATTAGGATGGTTCCTATCTACAAGCAAAGTCCTTCATTCCAGCTTTATAACGTCCATGAGATTCACACAACATCAAGGGAAATTGTAACCAGAAACTTGCTCCCAAACAGGTTGAAAGTAATAAAAAAAAATAATAATTGGAGTACATCAAAGTACAGTATTTAGTTCTGCCCATATGTGAAAAGCACTAAGTTTTCCCTTGAGGATACAGAGTTGTGATGTTTGCTCCAGCACTGTGCTGCTCCCACTAAACCCATAGAAAGAGTTCAGGCCTCCTGATAACTTTCCGACTGCTGATCCAGTAAGCCGCTTAAAAAGACTCTTGATCTCTCAAAGTAAATTTTTTGCTTCCAGTTTTGAGCTACATTCCCTATTTTAAATGACTGAAAATAGGAAGAATCAAGGGATAAGAAAAAAACAAAAATGAAGAAAAATTAAGATGAAACATACAGCCTCAACACAGAAATCAACTAACAAGAACACAACCAGGCATACTATATACAGACTTTTTTTTTCCATCCTGTTCAAGGTAATATATGGGCAGCAAAATGAGGTTAATCTTCCCCCCCTGCCTTCCTGTCTAAGCACATGAAGAAAAGAGCCCAGCAGAACCTGCAACACAAAACTGAGTTTTTGTTACCTCCGCAGTCCTGAATGTGGCTCCGCAGCCCTAAGGAAATGCCTCAGACCACGCAGACAGGAAGAGACCAAGCAAACTCGTGAGGATCATCACCACAACATCCATCCAAATCTCATTCTGCCCCAAAGAAGAGAGAACTCAATCTACAGTTGGCTTAGATTTTACATCAAGTCTCAAAGAGGCCTCTCACACGCGAGAGGACACCACTACAGAGGAGCTGGGAAGCTCTCCTGCCATCTCCGAGGCTCCCCATAGGGCCAGAGGCAAGAACTTCATTTTGTTTCAGAAATTAACTCCCACGTACCATGAATTTTACCAAAAAAGCACCTCAGATTTTTTCCTCATTGCCATGTTCAATGGATTTCCCACAGACACAGATGATCCAACCAGATCGCTTGCAGGAGAACTGTTTGTATTGCAGACTGTCTTATGAACAACAGTCTCTCCAAAGTAAATACAGAGTCATCTATTAGTGGTTTTTATTTCTCATAAAAGCCTGGTAAAAAAAAATATTAAGGTATCATTGGAGCATCATTAAGAAAGAAGGAATGTTTCTCTGATCGAGTGAAAGAGCCCTCAGCAAGGAAACCACACAGAAAACCACCAGGACCTCTTCCATGCGCTTGCACTACTGCCGGGCCAGTCCAGAACAAGCACAGCAACTGTAGGGGCAACAGCAGTTACGTCATACAGGTGAGAATCCTTTAAAAAGTTAGATTCTGTGAAATCTTGAAAATTGATTGGATGCTGCTCTCTAAAAATGAAACAGTACGTGGAAGGCCCGTGAAGACCAGCTGAAGTGGTGATCTTCAGGTAAAAGGCTCCTTTAGCAATGTCCTGAGACATTGTAAACATTAGTATCAAACCCCTGAGGATGCTCTTGCTCCCCAAGAGAGGTTCACTCCAACCACTTCCCAACTGCACTGAAAAATTACATGGACAGTTTGCTTCCCTCTCCTCCCTAATGCCATTCCCACTTAATCACTCTAAATCTGTCAAGGGAAAGCCTCCATAAATGACATACAAATTACAGAAACGCAGTAATAAATCAGGATGGCAAATAGCATATTAGGAGGGTTGGTGAAAAGAAGGCTTCCTGGCGTGCAGAGCGCTCTGCTTCGCAGACCTCCAGCTCTGCAGGCAGCAGGTTGCAGCTCCGTCTCATCCCCCTCCCAGGACTATGTTATTCCTTTCTCCTTCATGATTTGTGCCTCTTGCAGGATCAGCCCAAATCCTGTATTTGTGCTCCTTTGGTGGCAGTTGGCTGTGAAGCACGAGAGCCTAAACTACGGAGCACACATCCACTCAAAACCGAGATCTTTTTATCCTGGACGAACCATTAATGAACTCTCCTATAACAATGATGCCCTCGCAGTCCCTCTAGCAATTTTATTATAGTAACTTACAGTTCATGTTAGTAATTTTCAGTAAGAGTGGAATCACTGTCAGGTGTCAGTATGAGTCCTGGCATTCCTGTGGATTATGCAACCAGGAGCACAACCTCCTGATGTTCAAGTGAGTTTTGTCCATTAATGGATCTAAGACTTTGCAAAATTGAGTAAGTTATACAAACAGTGAGTAAAAACAGAGAGAACAGAGAGAGTAAAAGGTGCAGGCACGCTGAAATAAATCTCTCGTTTGCATGTTCAGTTCCCAAGGAAGAGGCCATGCTGACATAAATGAGAACAGAACTTAGTTCATTTCCACTTCATCAGGACATAGGAAATTAGGAGGTAGGAGTGTTTAGATGCTACCCTCCCACTCTCAGATGCTGAAATGCCAAGCGTCACAGAACAATAATAAACTACAAATAAAATACACAGAGGATTGAAGTCACTAGGAACA
The DNA here is from genome assembly GCA_013389825.1 of Crypturellus undulatus. Taxonomy (NCBI): domain Eukaryota; kingdom Metazoa; phylum Chordata; class Aves; order Tinamiformes; family Tinamidae; genus Crypturellus; species Crypturellus undulatus. The sequence goes on from VWPW01000040.1 coordinate 709,818, forward strand.
GCACACATGCATCCAAGGACTGTATTTGGCCCAGAAAATGGAAAACCAGCATCAGCTATAACCATAACACAAATGGATACAATTTGTTAAGACCCAGCGCAAGAAAGTGAATGGAAATGACAGAAAGAGCACTCCAACCTCAAAGAGGATCTGTGACAGACATCAAAACACTTACAGAAATTATAGAAAAACATTCTTGAAGACAAATAACCGAGTATAAGTCTGTTAATACAATTAATTCCTCCAGCAGAGGAAAGCTAAAACACGGGACAAAAGCCTGTATGTATATAAAAAAAAAAAAAAAGATTACGTGTATAATGTTTCTGCTTACAGAATCAAACCATAGTCTAATTAATACCAACTTCCCTCTGTCCCCGCTTCCTCGCCCGTGAGGACCGGCCCAGTGAAGGGCCAGATTTCCTCCCTCTCCAGGCACGGTGCCGAGCGCGTTTCTGCTCTGCACAAATGCAGCAGGTTATCTTGTCAGCTGGATTAACTAGCGATGTCACCTTGATGGTACCAGCCTAATGCCACATGCTTTTATGCAAAGTAAGATCTACAAAGCATGCAGTGTGTGAAATGAATCAATAATTGAGCGAATCTGCTCTCCCATGAATAGTCTTTAAATTTATGCATGAGGTAAAGCATAAGCAGAGTGTTTTGGCAGGAAGAAAAACACACTACTGAACTTGATGCAACCAGAGTAATCGCACCATAATGCTGAGCTTCATCTTCCTCCTTCAACTCAAGCCTTTAAAGCAAGGCTTGCTCTTGCATTACACTTTTGAAAACTTATAGCTGTCTTGCTGGCACCATTTGATGAGTTCTGTTGCAGATAAGGATGCAAAAAACAGGCAGAACTAGTGCCGTTATTGGATCTCTTCTGGGAAATGGCAGCACAGCGAGTGACTGCTTCTCGAGCTCATGTTACCAAGTGCCTTTCCAAATCTTAATGCTCAAGATAAATTCTATTTTACTTTAGCAGGGTCTAGTAGGTGCCCTTCTTCCTTCAGATCTCAAAATATCTTTGGGTATAGGATGACTGCATTTGTCCACCAAGAGCTCTGAGTCTGTCAAACATCCAAGACTTTCTATTAAATGCCACTTGGCTCTGACGCACGTAACTGTGCGACTTCGAGCCCTCTGCCAATCTTAGAGGAAGACTCAGATCTGAAAAGAAAGCCATTTACTGGGATTTGCATTCACCGGTTTTCTGAAGTTTTCAGTATATTATCTTTATCTTTCATGTCTGATCATTTGAATATCATTGCTCTGAGAAATGCATCATTCCACTTTGTATAAAGGCTTCTATGATTCCTTCTGCTTAGAACTAATCATCTTTCTGATTTAAATGTTAAGATTTCAACTAACCAGTTGTCTAAAAGGACAATCAAGCCTTTTTCTATTTTCTCATCATGCAGTAGCCTGTTATAATCATGGGTTTCTCTTTCAAAATCTGTGAGTTACAGCTCCTCATTTATTTCTGCAGTACTCCGAGTTGGATTAAACTTCTTATACGACTTCCTGTTAGGATTTTAAAGGGATCTTTTTGTGACATTTATTTTTCATTCTTCGTACTCTTGTTTACTGTTTGTGCCTGGGTAGCACTTGGAGGTCTCAATGAAACTGCAGGCGATGGTTTGCACACTACAGCCCCCGGACAAGAGATTCTGCCTCAGGAGTTTAAAATTAAAACAAACAAAGAGAGATTATCCTGCTGGGAAGGAGGAACAGAGAGTTCGATAATGGAGGGGAGCCTTACAAGGAAACCTTTGGAAGATCTGAAAAAATGAAGCCAGATCTCCTAAGTCTGAAGAGTTACCTTTGTCCTCTTCTTGATGCGCTTTCCTCTAGGGCATTTGTACCTCTCTGAAGGACATAATTATGCTGGGGCAACATACAAAGGGGTGTCATTTGCCTTTGATGCCCCCAGAACCTGTTTTTCCGAATGCTGAAGATGGCACTGCAGAAGGGCAAAAGCAGCAAGGATACAAAAGGCAGGAAATGGAGTTAAATGGAATGTAAGGTTCCCTTTTCCATACAGCAGCACCTCAAGGTATCAAATGTGCCAAAATGACAGTCCGAGAAATTTGATATTAAATATCAAACTTAAAACACACACACATGGTATAAAGCAAAGACAACACTGCTTCTGAGCAAGGATGAGATATTATTTTCCACAAAAATACATTGACTGCTGCACGTCTTATATATAAAAAAATCTCCACAAACCCTAGCCTGCAGCATAGAATGGTTTATGCAACAAATACTTGTGAAATGCCTACTTAAAAAGTTAAATCCCCTGGAGGGCTTGTGAATCTTTTAGTTGTAATGTACCCCTAGAGGATTTTATTTTGTATCTGCCTAGCCTGAAGTTAGAGAGTACTTTCTGAACATGTTTGCTTTACTTGAAGCTAAAATCTGGGTTACGTGGGGGACTGCAATGGAGAGTCTAATAAATCTTACAATATACATCTTGGCAAGAAAACTACTTACTGGTGTCATGAAGAAACAACTTTACTGCTCTCTAAAGAAATATTGGTTTCAGAAGTTACTATTGTATTCAAGACACATGGAAGCGGCATTAAATCAAGTTGTGAAAAGTACTGGGGTTATACATGTAAAAAAAAAGTTAAATCCCGAAACAGATCCTGACATATAAAGAAAAAGGAAAGCATTTCTGAGGCTTCCATAAATTCTGAAAGGAGGAAGTTTAAAACTTGGGTGTTCTGTTTCTTAAGTCACATTCCACAACGAAACAAATTGATTTTACATATATTCTTTTACTCTTCAAGCTTCAGTACTTTTTCTTAAGCTTAAATATATATATATGCATACACACATAATGTGGAGCAAGCAAACACACACAACTTAAATGCAAAAGTCCCTAGTTCTCCAAAGACAGTACATGCTAGTGTGCATTTTCTTATTCACATCTGGGCAAGGGCCCTGACTGTTTGTCCCACAACACACTGTTACTTTCGTCCCCAAACACTGCATCCACAAAAGGCATCAGCTAATGAATCTAGTCACAATTAATTAAGGCCACCAGCTGGAACAAATTGCCTATGTGTTTGCATCTCCTCCCACATGCTGGCAGAGGAGGGGGGAAAAAAAAAAAGAAAAAAAAAGGGCCCAACCTCTACAGAAATATCAAATGTAAGGAGAATAAAGGGATTTTATTTGAGACTTTGGGGAAGAAGGACTATTCATGTTCAGGACAGACTCTACTAGGATCAGAGCAAAGGAAGAGACAACCTGAGTGAGAGCTAAATCTCCATACTTGCAGGCCCGGCCTATTTCCAACATGGTACTGTTCACCCAGCCTTGGGAAGATACAACCGGAGCCACACGGCCACAGATTCTGCCTTGTTACTTCTCTGCAAATTCAGAGTATATCAGCAATTTAGAGGTAACTAGGCCAAATCTGTAACTTTTCAAAATTTGCTCTAATGATATGAGTTCTTGGATGTTAAAATTCATCCACTTCTAGAGTAGAAGTGGAGCTGATAGTGCTGAGAGATGCAGGACAACACTGCAAATGTGTATCCTCTTCCCCAGAGCGAGGATTCAAAATTATTTAATGAATATTTCTAATGCATTTGCTTCATGCAGCAAAGTTGTGCAGATCCTTTAAAATGGGAAGAAGTTTCCTGCGTTGGCCCATTTGGCTGCATTTCCTCTCTCACCACTCCCAGGGTGCTGTGTCCCATGAAAAGGGAAAAAAATTGAATAAAAAAGGAAGGAAAAAAAAAAAAGATAAAGAATGAAGTCTGCCTTTCAGTTTGTCACATGACTTCATGTAAGGTGAAGAGTGTTGAAGATTTTCCTTGCACCTTCCAAAATGTCTTGGCTTTGATGCATCTAAATTGCAAACTACCTTATTGGTTGCTACAGCATGAAATCAAGAGAGAGGTGATTCTGTTAAGAAAGTGGCAGATTGTTAAAGCTTCAAAATCCAAAGCAAAGTTTACCATGAACATCGTCTTAACTCTGCAAATCAGAACGAATATTTAATGTTACAGCGTTAGCACCACAAAAGGCCCATTCCTTTTGATAAAGACACTGATTGTCTCAAAGTGGCCTGGGAGGGTGAGGCTGAAACACTGCAAGTGAAGCTGCCTTGGATCTGGATTTCAAAAAGGACCAAAAGAAAAGGCCAGGCCTTGGTTCTTAGCTGTCTTGCATTTGCTTTCAAAGTTAAAAGGGGGATTAAAAACACCACCAAGTAAAAGAAGAAAATACCAGACATACTGAATTTCAAACACAGTCCAATTTTATCTCCTAATTATTCAAAAAGCAAGCTGCCAAGTGCACCAGCCATTATGACAACAGGAACGGGATCCAACTTTGCAACGGCAGCAACAACAACAACAACAACAAGCGTTTATCAGCGAGGTCTAAACCGTCATCCCGTTCTGCAGGCCTGGGAGCCGCTGCGGGCTGGTGCCGTACGGCTCCAAGGGAAGAGATAAACCCTCGGCCGCACTTTTATGCAACAAAACAACAAATACCAACTGACCAACTGTCCTCATGCAAAAAAATTAATATTAAGCGCCTCTTGGGGCCACAGCCACCAGACTACAATGGGGACTGGCTCTTATCAGGGGCGTTTCCAGTGGCGGAAACGCATGGAAACCTCCTGGCAGAGGAGCCTCGGGTGGTGGGAGAGGGACGGGCGCAGGCCACGAGGGGGCTGCGCCACGAGGAAGCCGCTCGCTGGCGCCCACCGCCTCACAGAACAAAGGCTTCCATGATTGCCAAGGGTTTTGACGTGGAAATTGAAGCCAAATGGCATCTAAGGAGCAAAGACGGAGGGCTCTTGGCTTACGCAGCGTGCACAGACAAGGCGCAGAGCGGCACGCTCGAAGGGCCATTCCCTCGCGCGCTCCGGCAGCGGCTGCGGCCGCCCGCAGCACCCTCCTCGGGGCCGAGGGGCTCACGTCAGCAGTGCTGGTGCGGAGGCAAGAGCACGCACGCGTGTGCACGCGCACACTGAAACACAGACGCAGCAATTCTCCAGGCCCGACTTCCTCCCGGTTTATTCCAGCAAGCCAGTATCTACCTGGTGTGTTCACACTGCAAAGCGCCACACGGCCGAGCTGGACACACAGCCCCTCTCCGCGCGTGCGCGGGGGAGAAGCGCGGGCGCTCACGGGGCAGGCGGCCGAGAGCTGCCCCGAGCACGGAGCGGGCTCCTCGCCTTCCTCCCTGCCTCGCTCCCCCAGAAGCTGCTTGTCCAAAACTGCAGCCACACTCGCACCAGCCACGGAGATGCTGGAAACCCTACGGGATCTCCACAGCTGGCAGGCCCAGATTTGCCGCCCGGGGCAGGTGGGACCAGGTGGGCTTTAACCCCTTGCTTTGCCATCCCAGCCTTTACCCGCTTGGCAACACAACCTCAGCACACACAAGCTATTTACAGCTTCATTTGGGCTCTGCCTTAAGGAGAAAGGCAACCAGCCACCCAAAAGAAAGCGCCCAGGAGAAACCCAGTAATTAGGAACACATGTTTTGGTACAGAGCGCTGGAGCAAACAGTGCTTCGTGCTTCCCCTTCCAGGGCACAAAAAGGAAACGTCCTAGCAAAGCTGAAAACCAGACACTGTTTTTTAAAACAGTATTTAATCTAATTCAGCTCCCATGTAAGTTAAGTTTTGCATAGGAAGAAGTAACTTACATAGTTTTTTTTTATTTTTTGTTTTCCTCTATCCAGCATCTTTTCTTTCTCTCTCTCTCTTTTATTTTTTTTTCCTTCTTCTCTCACTCTGTAAAAACAAGTATTGGCTGAGCCTCAGAAGTGAGAATCAGACTGATCAGACTGTACCATTTCCAGGTCTGGCTCTCCACAACTCTCTTGTTTGAGAGATGCTGCAGTTCATCTTGCCCTTCCAAACCAGGCCTGTGGCGGTCCAGAGAATTCAGCAGTGCAGTAAAAGCAAGCTGTTAGATAATTTAATAAACTGTAAGTCTGTGTATCTTGTGTATGTGTACATATATATATGTATATATTCAGGAAAGAGAAAGTAAATTTAAAACAAGTATTTCAACAACAAGTGAGTGCTACAAAATAATATTTTTCCTCCTAAATGCTTGCATAAAGAAACTTTTGCTAGTCTCTGAATTTGGCTTTCACAGCTACATCATCAAGCAATATGCTACCCAATAAAAATATTTCTGCAGAATTTAATAACTACATCTATAGCACCTTGTCTGAGGTTCAAAAGCCTTGTAAGTTAAAATACGGCAAGGGTAGAATTTATGACAACTCTGTGAAGTAATGTCTATGTATGCATTCCCTCTTAATATCATGATTAATTTACTGCAGCGTCTATCCTGTAACAAAAATAAGTTATTGGTTCTCCCGCTAAAACAATGCGACCCACCAGAGGCCACGGCCCCTGCCGGACCGTGCTCTGCCGGCCGGGTGATGCTAACCAGAACGTCAGGGCTCAGATGTGTTAACAGCTTCAAGCTCTTTGCAACACTCCCCATAAGCCATAAGCAAATATGATATTGCAAAACGCCTTGTCATCACCCTCTCCCTGCCCTTCCCAACACATATATCCCTCTTGAAGGGATCTTTTCTCTCCAATAGAACCTTTCAGATTCCGAAACCTTATTGCTCTAGTATTTTACTTCTATTCTGCTGTAGGAAATAGCAAGGGAAGATGTCCACTGTTGCACAAGCAATTCTGTTTGCAAATTTAAAATTACTTCTACAGTTGGCTTTTCCTATATATTTATTTCAAGGATAATTAATCTTTATAAAGTAGAGATCTCCAAGCTACAAGTACCTTTTCAGAGCACAATCTGATAAAGCTACTCCTAAAGTAACAGAACTTCTGCACTGAATGGTACCAGGCAGAAAAGATCACTCAGGGAGAGAAGAATTTCATAAACCTCATTTCTCTAACATGGATACACACAATTACATCTCTAACTTGCTCAAATATGTAATGGAAAGAAATCTTCAAAGTTGGGTCCACTTAACTGACATTTTTCTACTGAAAAGGCAAAGTGCATAGTCCTAACAATTTCAGAGAAAAAGCATGTACCATTTTCCAATATTATTCCACAATCGAAAAGATATTCATCAGTACATTTTAATATCAAATCCTCCTTTATTTTCTCCCCTTACTATTCCTAGTCATACTCTCTTGCAGTTTTAAATAACCTCTGTCAAACCTCCAGCAATACAGGCTCCATCCTCATTCAGTCATTGCTTCCACAGTATTTACTGGCGTGTTCACCTATAGCAAGTGACTTCAATAGGTTTCCCAGCACGGTTGCTGTGGGTTCGCCACATCAGAATATGAGTTTGTATAAGTAAGCACATAAATTATTTAGAAATGAAAGGACATTTTATTTATGTGTATAAGAACAGCTATTTAGGAACAGCTTTTCTTATCAGTTCCCCTATGTACACACAAAACAAATATTTTACTCTTTCAGTCCTAGTTCAACAACCTTTAGCTCTTCTATGAATTTCTTCTGGTTTGCCCAGTATGTTTTTTAGGCTTCCTTGGGAATTAAAGAATATTCCCCTGTAAGAGTTACAGAGAACCACAACTGTATGTTGCTTTTGTGAGAAGATGTCCACAGGCACTCAAAACTCAGCCAGTCTGGACTGGGCCTCAAGGGCCTCCAGAGGAACAAGTGACATCTCAGCTGGCATCGTCACCTAAATACAGGAAAATTTCCTGCTCATTTTCAGTAAGACCCAAATGAAGGGTTCAGAAAGTCAGCAAAAGGAAAGATTTCTCTAAAGGTCACATTCAAATGATTGTAAACAAATGATTATTTTCGGTGCTGACCTCTTTGGTATCAACTGGAACTTTGCCTGAGAAAGTGGCTTCAGGACTCTGCCACTGGTTTGTTTGTACAGTAGTACAGGAAATATGTAAATAGATTAAATTTATGACTAAGTGCCAAGCACTTGAGGACGCCTATATACCAGTTTCTGTAATATTCTCTATAACACAACTATGATTGCCAGAACCTAACTCTAGAGAAGCCAGCACTAAAATCCCTTTTGAAAACAGACACCATCCAGCCTCTGATGGGCTTGCCATCACCTCCAAACCATAGCACATGTTCACACATTATCAGCCTCTGCTTAGCATGAAGCTAGGCTGAAATTACAGTAACACTTAGTGGTAGGACATTTACTTTCTTCTCCATAGAGGGCAAACAAACTTGAGGTTTCACTTTCAAAGAAGTTAATACAGAAAAAAATAACACATTATTTTATATAAACAATTGACACTTTACATTTGCCTCTCTACTAGGCCCAGTCAAGTTGCCCTTCCTTGCCAGAGTCGTCAGAGTTTCCCCAGCAAAAGAAAGGATCTGATCCCAGCAGGAAGAAATATTTTCTGAAATACTTTCTGAAAAAGCAAGACTTACACTACTAACACAGCACGATCATGAATCCTAGGGCCACATGGGTAAATTTTAAAATTTATATCCCTGCTAACTAGAGACAGGCTGAAACCAAAACCACAAATATGAAGAAAGTCTGAATTCAGATCAGAACTGCAGCTCACACCCCTGCTCTGCTCCTAACAAAGGCTTTGCAAAAACTCCTCCAATGTTTGCTCCATGCACAGGAAATGAGTTTAATGCAGCTTTGGGGATTGTTTAGCTGCTCAAACCTTTGATTCGAGGTCTGCAGATAACATTTTAGTTGCTACAAAGAAACAGACATGTTTTCTGCTGAGATGCCTCCCTCGCTCCGATGGTCGTTCACCTCAATCCCTTCTCACTGTACAGGTCACTGTACTGCACAGGTCACTGATTGCAAAGGTCCCTTCACACACGTCCTTCTCCTCCTCCTCCTCATGGCATCGCACAGCGGAGCACACTGCCCAAGCAGTGCCCTTATGAAGAGCCGCATAAAACACATTACATTCTTACAGAGCAGTTCCTCATTCCCGGACAACATAAAGTAGCTCCTGAGAATTAATGTACTGCTTTTCTGCTTAGGCACATTGGATATTACAACCATAAACTCCACTCCAAGCAAGGCAGCAACTGAGAGCTGCTCAGGCCCTGAAGCAGCCTGCAAGAAGAGCAAAGCACCAAGTTACTCCTCCTTTCCCATTTCGCCAGTGCAGGCAGGGCCTCCGCACATCCTCTCCCCAAAATACTTACGCTCCTGCATGAGGAGCTGCTCAACCAGCCTCCCAGGCACAAACGGGGAAGCGGCAGGTCTGAGAAGCTCCCTCTGCTCGTGAAGGCCTCGCGCACCCGCTGCTCATGCGCCCACCTGGCTCGGTCTCTCCACCAGGGCTGTTGAGTTTCTGAACAGCGTGCCCTGTAAGGCACACCAGGGCAAAGGAAATGGCCCTTAAAATACAAGCAAATTAAGCATTAGAGACCTGAAATAGCTGGAGCTGGGAGGGAGCAACATGGGAAAACCACTGAGAAAGTGCAGAGCATTGGCATTAGGTGGACACAAACTCTCTGAACAACAAATGCCCAACTCGCCCAACCCTAACACCCAAAACAACATGCAGTGATCCCAGCCAGACTGATGAAACTCTCCAAAAACCACAGGTCTGTTAGATTAAACCCATTATTTTGATTCAATATTCAGAGCAGTCATCTTTAAATACACAACAAGGGGTTTAGAGGAGCCATTAACTCCTCCTTAGCCAGGCAGAATTTCTCTGTTATCTCTTAATCCATAGGAGGGAAGGCAGGAGATAGTGACCGGGATGTGCCTGGATCCCTGTGCTCCCGGGACGGGTGTGCCCAAATGGGACAGTCACATTGTCTTGGGCACCACCCCACGACCTGCACTCACCATTGTTCAAAGAACAATTGTGTGGCAGCAGCTGGAAGCTTGGAGCATCGCCCAAGCTGGGTGCTACATCACTGCCAAGCTCAGCAGCGGGGAAGGAGGAGGGTTAATTAACACAGGCTAATTAACCTGCCCCGCTCTGTGCTGCAAGGAGGCAGAGTTCACCCTCCTTACAAGAGCCCCATTACAGAGCCAGTGCAAACACGAGGCTACTGCTTTGACTCACCACTCCAGCCCCTTGCAAACATTTTGACATGCATTTCACTCGTGCAAACTCTGCTGCTCCAAAGAGTAACCTTTGAGAGGAAGGTATTGTCACTACTCAAGCGAACAAGAGAGGAGCTCACCTCCCTGCAAAGCCTCAGGTCTGGCTGGTGCATCTGTAGCGATGCGCTTCAGTCAAGAATCAATTTTTGACAAAGTTTTTCTTTCCCTTTCAGTTGTGTCTGTGTCGTCCATCTCAACCAGTACCAGTGGAACTGTGGCTTTCCCCTCGCCCAGCACTATCTGTTATGATTTATACACACACTAGCCATACGCTCCATGCCTACATTTTTACTACTCTTGCACTGAATTTACTTGCCTTACCATACACAATATGGTCAAGCACCACTTGTTAAGGCATAAATGTAAAAAAATACACCACTAAAACACACAGCTTCCTATAGGCAAAACACCACAAACTGTCACCCCGGGAAGAAAAAATACAAACAAAAGGGATTTTATGATTAAAACAGAAAAAGGATACTCTTCAAGGACTAAGCTCTTGATTAAGTATATGCCCAGACAGCCTCCCGCACTGCCTATGCTTCTGATCTGCCCAGAATCTCACCCCTTCCTGCAACAACCATGGGCCAAAGGAGTTGGTGCATCCTGCACGTGTAAATCCTGAATTTAAGGGTTCCCTCTACCGAAAGGGCCCTAACCTTGCCCTTCTCCTTCTGCAAGGAGCAGGAGTCTGTTCCTGAGCCACAACGCGAGCCAAGAGCTGCTCCCCTGCCCAGGGACAGCGCCGTGGGCTCTGCGGCACCCAGCCCTCCCTCCACAGCCTCCTTGCAGCCTCCTTGCGTGTTCCCCTTTGGTATTTTTATTGTGAGACAGGATCAGCTGAGACTGAAGGCCCAGAAAACCCCATGCTGTGTGCCTTGCATTAAGTGTACTTTCTCTTATGCTAGAAAAAGGCTTACATGACATTTTTTTTATAAATATATATCTATGAAATTTTGAAAGTAGAAAAAAACATTATAATATCATAAGGCGGCAAGGAACACAAAGGAAAAAAAAAATCAGTGAATCGCAAACTAAAGAAAAATGCGTAACCAACTCCTTCATGAATTCTCTTTATACTTTCAATGACAAATGTGCACCATTCTGCTGACACAATTGCTGATGCTATTGAAAAAGTCATCCAAGGAGGCTGACTTTAGAATAAAATTTTATAAAGAGAGGAAATTGGGATATTTCCTTCTACTTAATCAAAGCATCCTTACCACGATGGTATAGAGTCCACTTGGTCTTTTTAACTGATTTAGCTATAAAGACATAACATTTGGGTACCTGACTGCCACAAAGGTACCCAGTTATAAGGTAAGAATATTAAGATGGTACTCAATAAAAAAAAAAGAAAAAAAAATCACACAGAAATGATTGAATGACAACTAACAAGAGATTCCTGCAGTAACTCTGTGTTTCTGATATTGCTATTAATTTTTAATACTATCATCAGATTCCATTGACTCAAATGACTGAGGAATTCTTAAGTATTTGCAATCATCAGTCAAACAAGGAGCTGTTTCAGCTCTCTGCCCTTAGAACCACGAGGTATAAACTTTCAACTTCCATACAGATGATATTTTTAAAGTGAAGAGTGCATTTCCCAGAATAATGATGCTCTAATACCAAACAGCAGCTCAGTTATTTTGTGTTAAGAAACCAAAGCCCTTCTTACACAGTTTCAAAGCGGCAGCTGTGACTTTGAAACCAGGAATTCATCCTGGCCACCTGCTTTAAAACTAGCCAAAATAAACGTGGCGGGATGGCTCCCGCCGATAATCACGGCGTGGCAGGAGAGCCCAGGTCGCCGGCTCTCACGGCTTTGGAGCCCGGAGATGAGCAGCTCCCCTGGGATCTCGGCTGGCCGAGGCCTTTGGGAGCAGGCGCGCGGGGAGGCTGGGTTGAGCATTAGGGGAGGCTGCGGTGCCCGGAGTGCGGCTCGGCTGCGCTGTCCACGGCAGAGCCTCCTTCCCGGCCACCTGGCTCACGGGGAGGATCGTGGCCTGCTTGGAAAGGTTTTGCTTTCTTTGGTGAAAGGTGTTTACTTTATAAAGTCCAGCATCCCGGAGCGGCAATGACACTGAACTAAAAATCAATGACTCCAAAGCCTGAGAGGGTGCAGTGTGCGTCGGCCTCATGGGCTAGTTTCAGTGACCACAGCAACACGGCCGGGCCCTGTGCCCAGCACCGTGACCCCGGGGTGAGCAGCACTTCAGACCCACAGAGCCCCAGGCACTGCCAGCGCCGTGTCCCGACCCACAGCAGAGCCCCGGGCCGCTCCAGCGGGAAGGGATCCGTCCCCGAGTTCACAGAGACTGAGTCGCTCCCAAGCCTCAGCAATAAAAAAAAGAGAATTTTTACTGTAACTTGAAAGCAGTGCCCTTCAGAAGCTACACTACAAAGTACTACAGAAAAAGAAAATCCTCAATATTTAAAAATAAACAAACAGGTTCCTAAAAGTCTGTCTTAATATAGTGTTGCTAAAGGGAAAAAAAAAAAAGAAACAGAAAAATCAGGTCAGCACTACGTGTTCTTGCTTCCCTCAGCTCTGCTCCCCTGGGCTTTGCTCACCCGCACCGCCGAGGAGCGCGAGGAGGAAGGTTCTGCTCCCGGCCCAGCGCAGGGGTCACTCCTTCACCTCCAGCTTCACCAAAAGCCTCTGCGAGGCACGACTGAAAGGCTGCTGCAAGTTTATTTCTCATTTTACTTTGTGCTCCCTCTCCTCCTTTTTCTTTCCCTATAAATTACTCTTCCTTTTGATGTGCATTGCTGCTTAAAAAAAACAAATAAATAAAAATACACACATCAGGTTGAGATGAAAACTGCCCACATGCCAAGTTTGTGTTTACAAGCTTAAGAGCAAGTTTCATTTGAACACAGGTCAATGCCGCTTTAAGAAAACATCACATACCAGGAAAAAAAAAAAAAAGGAAGAAAAAAAAGCACCCTCACACATGGCAGAGCCCATCACAGGCAGGGAGGAATTGCGGACTCAGTCGGCGAGGCACCGAGCCAGCCCGAGGAGCCCTTTGAAGTTAGAAAAACATCCTCTGGTCGGAGCACATTTGCGAAGCCGTGGGACAGGCGCTTTAAACAACACTGGCGCACGATCACCTGCGGCGTGCCCGTGGGCTGGCGCCCCGCGGCGCCGGACCCTTTCCGTGCCGCGCGCTCCCGCGGACACCGCGAGCCCTGGACCTGGACCTGGGCCTGGCTCGAGCGCAGCCCGAGGGGCCGCAGCTGCGTCACCCTCGCTCGTAGTGACGGTCTCCTCACCACGTGGCTCATTCCCCTGCTGACCGCGGCGCCGGGGCTCCCATCTCCACCGCTGCCGAGGATGCTGCCCACCGCCCACTCCTCAGGTAGGGGCAAAACCCAGGGCTCCCCACAGCGCGGCCTTCAGTCCCCATCGCTCCCGGGCAGGGAAAACCACAAGTTAGGGACACGCTTGAACAGCACCCTGCGCGCACTGAAGCCTGGTTACTCCTCCTGGCTAGCGGGGCCGGGCAACTTACGCTCGCCTTTGCTTGCGACTTCTGTCGCACGGCTCTCGGGGGCATCAAGCTCATCCAGGCTTCTAAAGTTACAGCTAAGCAATACCAAATCCAACTAACAGCTAAAACAGCACATCTGGANACTTCTGTCACACGGCTCTGCTCACCCAGGCTTCTAAAGTTACAGCTAAGCAATACCAAATCCAACTAACAGCTAAAACAGCACATCTGGACAAGATGTTAAGGCTGATGACTACATTTCAATGACATCTCCTTTGTAGCATCAGTAGATACAGTATTGCCCCCTTTTTTTCCCCTGTGATCTGCCACTATGTTTTAGGCCAGGAGGGACTGCTCCTCAGTGCAAAGGCCAGCACAGTAGCTTAGACAGTGACAGATCTCATTTACTTCATGCAAAAAGGAGGAAGGGAAAAAAAAAAAAAAAAAAAAAAAACTCTGCAAATGATGAAAATCATGTGGTACCTTCATAAGTACTAAGCAGTGCTGCAGGAATAGCCTTCCTCAAAACAAGCTTTTTAACCTATCCGCAAAATTATGTGAGTAATTACAGATGATTATTTAAGTGGCAATAAAGTTGTGAAAACTGTTATGAACCTGTCAGAAGAAGAAAGAATCAGACGAATTGCCTCTGCAGAGCCAGCGTACATCAGCATTACACTGCCAGTGTAGCTTCCAGACAGCGGCACCACTTGAGACTTCCCTCCTCTTCCTCTCCTGTGGCAAATAACCTGATACAAAACCACTGAAAGCAACGAGAGGTTTCCCCTCTATTGCAGCAGGGCTTCCAAATCATAACCTACATGTCCAGAAAAATATTGCAAAAGTTTTCAAGATGATACAAAACTACTTCACTGAGTTAGCTAAAAATATGCCTCTTTAAAGTAGTTTGTTTATGTAGTAGTTTACTCTGAAAAACTTGTTTCACACATGCATGCCAGGAACAAGATCTTGCACATTAGTTTTACTTAAACACAAACGCTTTGACTGAGATAACCTGTGAGGTTTACCCTCAAAATAAAATTAAATATTCAGCATAGCTAAATGAGGCACAGTTTTTTCCATGGGAAAATATCAAAACATTATTTATTTTTCTGTAAGTACTTGTTTTGAAAAGCCCTTCCTCCCCACCTGGGCTTCGGCTAAAAGCCGCAATCTACATTTAAACAGTGTGTTCACTTTAGAAAACTATCAGCCATCTTTTTTGTTTAAAAAAAAAAAGGCAAAAAAAAGCAGAAACCTATGAAATTATTTGATCCACTTTTCATATAGAAAGTCTAAGGCTGACCATAAAGAAATAGGCAGGCTCCCAGTATAAACTTACCAGGATTACATCAAAGGCCTTCCTCTAGGATCAGACGATTGATTTCTTCAATGCTTTTTAGAATTTCTTCCAGGACATTCTGGGTTATTGCCTTAGACCTTGCTCAGCTGGAATGACAGATATTCTGTTTGCTGGCCTGTGATGTTCTCTTTATAGGGGAACGAGCGTCTGTAGTTTATACACACGTACTCTATGGGAGCAGAGAGCGACTTGGAAAGTTCACAAGCAAAATTATTATTTATTGTTTCAAAAAGAGCGTGGTTTATTACAGAAATACTGATACAGGCTCAACCACAGCATCTTATGCAATACAGAGACTGCTTGTTATTCTGCAAGCTCTGGACTGGGGCTCTCTGTGCTCCGAGAAAACGTCGGCTCCCCCAAACAGGCATTTCTTCTTTATGTGGCATTTGGGGCGTAAGACCTAGTTTTACAACTGCTACGCTTTTTACCTAACTCCTTTGAAATTAACCTTTAAGGTTAATAAAAGGTTTTCAAGACAGGATACCAAGAAGCGCCTCAGTCCTTATCTGCCACCAGGAAATCCTTGGGGAATCAGCCGGCAAACTCGGCACGGGCAGCACGACACACTACCCTCCATCCGCCCGCCTCCCCCGGCGCAGACCTGTCACCTCGGCACCACTCATCCTCCGCATCAGAGCCGGGATCAAAAGATCCGAGGCTGCTCCCAAATCCCATTTCTCCTGCAAGACGGTACTTTGTTCTGTCACTTCCCCACTGAGTCTATCCCCTTATTTTATGCCTCCCAGCGTGTGTGGCTGCACCCCAAGATCAAACACCCATGCTTGATTTTCTTTCACAGATCTTGAATCGCAGCGTTACACTTTAATAGGAACCTCAACATACTTAATCCCTTTAAAGCTGCCACAGTAATGCCCCCAAATGCATTAAATTCCACCCTAATCACAAAACACAAAGTATTTCTCCGGATGGACAGTGCCCAGGCTGTTCTGACCACATGCCGATCCAGCTAGGAGCTAAGGTTACACGGGCTGAGTACAGTTGCTCGCTGGAAGCCCAGGTTACATGGCTGAAGAGTTCTCTGCCATAAATTTTGCTCAGGACCTAACCGATCTCCTCCCACGTTTTCAAGAAGGTTCCCTCATTCTCCGGGCATTCTCACTGCAAGTGATCCAGGGGCCAGCGCGACGGAGCCCCAAGGCAGCTCCAAGCTCCACAGCAAGCAGAGCGGGGCCGGGCGGCTGGGAGGAGTGCCGCGCGCTGCCAGGCAGAGTGGTGGCACAGGCACGCGCTGGCACCGGCGCGGCCACCCGCGAGCCGCAGCTCTCCGCATGCCAACCCCTCGCTTTCTTTCCACATATCTGCAATGGTTTTCTAGTCTTTCTATTAACGAAGAAGTCAAATCTCAGGCTTCAGCCAGGTCTGCACACGAATCGGGAAGGAGCAATCTTTTCCCGGATTTTCTGAACAGAAATGGTGCTTTTGGAGACATCCTTTAGCAGTCTCACATGAGAGCTTGGCAGCTCCGCCACATGCTCAGGCTGACTACTACTGCAGAAGAGACCTTGGAGAAAATTACCAAGCTACCGGGGTTTTGAGAAGGAGCAGGAACACTGCTCGCCTGGTGAGTCTTATGCACAAGAATTTCCAATTCAAGCAGCTCTCCTCAGACGTGTGGCGAGGCCCTTGGCTTGAATCAGAGGAGGGGGCGCTCCCTTGGCCCTGCCAAGGGTTTGGTCTGGTACCATCTCCTGGGTACATTACTGCTAATCTCTTCTTGGCCGTTGAGATCTAAGGTGCTGATAACATGTCAATCTCTCCTGGCCACAGACTTCTAAAGAGCAAAAGGATTTAATCTACCACAAATCTTATAGTTTATAACAACAGGACTATTTACTGCCCTAGAAGACACCATAGACCACAGCATGAAAAAAAATCAGTGGCACTCAACAGCTGTTGTAGGACCTCCCAACAAGACACTACAACGTTCCCTACCTTGAAGGATTAGATTCTCTAGGACTGACGGGATCTAAAGGACTAAAGGATCTCTCGACGGGTGCACTAGAGGAGCAGGACAGCAAGACGTGAACCTTCCCAAGCTGTTTCCCCCGTCTCTTGGATTACGCTTTAGTAGAAGTATCTGCACCAGCACAGCCCTTCCAGCACAGCTAACAGCACTGGCGTTTCCTTTAATCGCGACGAACGTCCTGAGATGTTCCAACACAAACACGCGTTGCTGGCTCAGAAATCAGACACAACGAAGATTTTGCATTTGGAACTTGGTTAATAATTCTTCAATGGAATACAGCCCAACTCAACCTCCCATCGCTGTACTTACTCTGTGGGAGTAAACACAAGCTTAGTTTTGCTGCCAATGTTGGCAGATTTAACTAAATAAATAGGCAAGGGAAGTCTATTTGACCATTTTTTCATGTTCAATTTTCAAACAAAAACTATACCTTATTTCACAGTAAAAAGTATTTATAGATATCACATGGTCCGAGGACTCCTGAGTTTTCAGGAGAGTTGGTATGCTTAATACAAACTAAAAAAGCAATTAATTACTGAAAATTATTCTAAGTAATTTACATTTCAACATCTACCATTTACTTCTCAACCAGGTTTTGATGCTAAAATTAAGGAAACATAACTCATCCATAATACTTTCTATAAAGGCCAACAGCTGCAGCAGGGGGAGTAATAATTCATTTTGATTTAAATATCATCATTGAACAATTATTTCCCAGCTTTGGAAAAACTCTTACAGGGTTTCAGTGCTCAAGAGACTTTTCTTTCCTCTCTTCCTAACTTAATTCAAAAGAAACCATAAAAGTCAACTAAGATCATCTTCTGAAGGGTGCCTACAACTATCCACTTACTGAGTTCCTCCTGGGTCTTATTACAGATCTCACAAAAAGCCACAGAAGAACCTTCTGCTAATGAATTCTGCTCTGAAGAACATTCCCATATGTCAAGAATCACATGCAAAAAAAATCTCATTCTTGTTATAAGCAAAGTTTCGTGTAAAATGTGGACCAAATTATTTACACTTAGTCATTAAAGAATATAACATACTATTGGTACTTTTCAGCCTCAACCAAGGCCTTCTCATTTAGAAGAATTAAGGTTAAGCTAAGCCAGTAGGAACTATTCAACAGCCCAAGAGACACAGGTAACTTAGAGGAGGACTTCACGTAGCTGCTGGCCAGAACCTGCTTTCTTCTTACAACCTAACCATTCCGGAGCGGGCAGGAGAAAGAGGGCTGTGAGAGATTTTGAGAGAGTTCCTTTAATTAGGCTGTTTGCAGAAACTTCATGGGCCATTCAACTTTCCAATCAGCTTCCCCAAATTAAGTATGCACCACATCAAACCTAAAATACCTTTAAAACAAGCCCAGATTAAATGCAGATTGTCTTCCACCCACCTCCTCCATATGGCTCAAGCAAAGTCAACTTTTAATTTCATAACACAAAATATTTAATTTATGCTTTTCTTCATATGTCAATTTAACCTCCGGCACATAGCTTTGAAACCATGTAAGGATGTCTAACACTTTCCATATGGCAACTGAATTGTGGCTTTTAATTGCACCAACTGGTATCATTCAAGGATAATTCCCTTGGAATCTAGCTTTCTGCTATAGTATTGGCCAATGCACTAATCTCATCACCATGGCACTAATACTTGCAGAGACTCTTTGAGTGTTAATATTCATATTGTAATTTACCCAAACCATAGCTGTCAAGATGTACTATGTGCACTCCTAATTAAATTATCTTGGTTTGTTGGCACCAAACTTCAACACTACATAAGGCTCTGCTTCTCTCTCTCATACAAAGTTCTGCATTTTTATTTTGAATACCAGATACAGCGTATTTGATATATCAAAATATTTTTCAGTCATACCAATATCTAGGACTGCCAAGACTATCGTTTCTTTTAATCCTCAGAGTCAGTACAATTAATTAGCTACACAATACCTACACTAATACACTTGAAAACAATTGAGTTAAAAAGATCCCTTAAAGTAGCCACACAAGAGAGCACCCAAGGAAATTTTTAATTGATCTTGTCACCATATCAATAAGGCAACAGTCTGTCAAATGCCATTCTACCCATGAAATGACCCTGAAGTGGTGTTACAATTAAATCTTCCACTTAGCAGCCTCCAAAGCTCAGCAGATACAGACCACTGGAGTCTCTTTGCCCTGTTTTATGATTTACATTTTGGGTATACAACCCACACAGCAATCCCTCCTAGGGTCACCCGTTTTCACAGGCACACCCGTGTGCACTGACACTGTCCGACAGGAGGACTAGAAGAGCTCTCTGCAGAAGGCTCCTTTGGGATTTCTATTACTATTATTTAAGAAAGACCCCGCCGGAGGAAGAGCGAGGATGACAGGACACAGGCTGCTCCCAGCCCTTTATGTCACCGGCAGCTACAGGCAAAGGGAGAAGAAGCCCCACCTCAGAAGCAAGGAGGTGCCTCAGCATTGGGATTCCTCCCAAACCAGACAGGGAACTCCTAATTAACATCATTTGGGGTTGAAGATGAGGATCAACAGCACCAAATGACCCTTACAATAAAACTGGAAAGCTGAAGTCCTGTTTTTTCCTAACATGATAACTTCCAACTTGGATCTGTGCAAACTGGTCAAAAATTAATTAAAAACAACAGATTTTTTCAATCCCGAACTCTGATTTCAGTGAGACATGCAAGCAAGAAACTAGTAAAATTTCTTATGGCTTTGAAGATAAAAGTAAATTGAACTAAGCAAATGTCATATTTCAAAAATTTCCCCTCCAGCACAGAGTCACTTCTCAGTTAAATAAATATATAAATATATATTCGCAAACACTGCTGATCTGTGGAAATAGTTTGCAGAAGTAAATACACTGAATAAATTAAAAGTTATTCAAGATAAGCTACACAATGCCACAAAATGTATCCTTTCCTCCAGCTGCAACTTCATCCGTGAATAAGGCAGTGAAAGAAACTTACTGCTCTCGCTTTAATGCATTTACAACTTCAGCAGCTTCAATTCGCTTTGGGAACAGCAGACGGCCGAGGACCTCGTACCTTTCACGGATGCCACTGAATTCTCTTTTTCTCCAGCTCTGCGCAGCGGGAGGGCAGGTGGTAGCCCTGCCCGCCACCTCCACCACACTTGAAGCACTTGGGGCAGAGCAGCTCCAGCTGGGCCGCTGCCACCAGCTTCCCGAGATGCCGCCTTCCGGCCAGCTCCGCCGAGGCGGGTGCACATCCACCCCCTCACCCAGCACGTGAGGGCTGCTAGACCCTGCCCAGGTGGCTGCTTGCCTTGGCAGTAACTTGCTGCCTCCCTGGGATCGCTGGGGCCACCAGCTGAGGAGGGTCTGCTCCAACCAAGACCCTCCCAAAACTTCAGGGAGGGAAGAGCTGTCACTTACTCGAGCCCTACCTGTGTGAACACCCCTTGGGTGGCTGGCACGCAGACCTGCCCCTGCTCCACACTTCTTAGGAGACATTCAGAAGTCAGAGAGTATGGACTAAACACTAGGACTTTCCACCCATTCCTAGCTACACGAATCCCTCTAAACTTCAGCATCTTCTTCCCTGGGTGACAAAGTAGAGCCAAACATTTCAGAGTGTCTGTTCTTGAGGAAAACAGCCTTTCAGCTCCAACTGACACAGGATTTTTGGCTTTTATAGAGCAATATAAGTCAAATTTAACTATCACTTGCAAGTTCTAATCAAAATGATCCAAATCTTCAAAGTTGCAGACTTGGAAGCAACTGAGTGCTCTCCTCTCCCATCAAAAGGTCATTGGAAGTACACTGGATTGCACAGAAAAAGGCCTAAAGTACTAATGCAACCACCATCAACAAAACTCCAGTGAAGGATTCCTCTGAGGAAAATTACTGCTAGCACTATTGTTTTTTTAAACTCACTGGATGTTTCTCTGAATCCAAAAAACATTTTCATCAGTGTTTGATCTAACTATTTCTGCCATAAATCAGATGCAGCCATTACGATCTATTTCAGAGGGGAGGAAAAAAAAGTTTTAATGAGAAACCAAACTTTCAGTCATGGCACAATAAACCTGCACCGCTCCACAGACCCTCGTAAGCTAACGGAGGGGTTTTATTAGCATTTTTAAACAGGAAGGGGAATAACTCTTGCTCGATTGGGAACACACAGTTGTCACACACGATGGCATGTCACTGCTCATTGGAAGTGACCAGTATTTCCACCTCTTGAGGTGAATTCACAATTCTTGGCTACAATTCGCTGTGTATCTTGGTACAATTATACAAGAGATCAAAGAGAAAATCTTGAAAGGAAACAGTCTTGCAACCTCGCTTATGGAGTCAACAGTTGTGGCTCCAAAATCCGTGTCATATGTGCACACAGGACACATTTGGTTCCAATGTAGCATTAGAGAAGTAGCCTTCCACATTACCAAAAGTTCATACTTTAAAGCTAATGTAGCTGTCACAGCATTCCTGATAGGATGACAAATAAACCAAGTCACTTGGCAGGCCATATCCCCGTGCAGATACCACCAGATGGATTAGGCAGTAAGTTGTCAATATTTTCAAACATTCTGAAATATCTGTCTCAGAAAGACAGTAAAATGCCCCAGGGGTACAGTGTATTCAAGCACACTTAAACCTATTCCAGGTTTATAATGCAGGAAGAAGCACGGGCTAATTTTTAGCTAATAGTTCACTAATTGCTGAGCTTTCATGGGGAGCACACCTTGAGTGAGAATAGAAATACTTAGATTGCCTGGCAGTCTGGCTGAGCAGACCACATGGAACTGAAAAGTTTTCTGATTTTTTTTTTTTTCAGATAGGAAATTATCTCTGCAGAAGAAAATATGTTTCACAAAGCCAAGTCAGAAATTGTGACCTTTAACTGCTGCATTTTAAACCCTTTTTTTTTCCTGTTTTGTTTGCTGCATCCTGGAAAGATATATATGTGAAAGGTAGAGCACATATCTAAAAAGCTTGGCTCATAGAAATGGGGGTGATGAAAAAGACTTAAGCACAGACTTTTTACTCTCCACATCTGCAACACGCACACATTTAACATGCCGCTTTTAATGCCTCCTCTTTAGAGAGTTTCTCTGAGTAAAACAGTAAAAATCACTTCAGCCAACCATATTCACAAGCTGAACATGAAGCAAAGTGAACGTGCTCACCAGTTACCAGCACCGGTATCTTACCTCCCCGTTCCACCTTACTTCCCGAGACTGCCACACGCTCCTCCTGCCCTAAATACAAGTCGGGTGGCATCTAAAGAGTCAGCACCGGCTTCTCCCATTCTGTGGAACTTTGTGCGCTTCTAAGCAGCGGCGTGGCTGCAAAATCCCTCTCCTGCATCCCGAGTTTATCCTTCCTGCTCGCCGCGGCCAGGAGCAGCCGGGCGCTCCGGGGCTGTCCCCGCGCTGCTGCCGCCGAGGCAGATCCCATCTGCCCATCGCTCAGGTTACTCGGCCTCTGATCCAGCTCCAAGGGCTTGATCCAGAGCTCGCTCGGGTCAATGGGAGGCTTTCGGTAAACATGGCTAAGCCCTGGATCATGCCCTAAAACACTGCGAGGACCAGATCTGAGGAGCGGGCAGTTTGTTTACCTCCCATCAGGCTTTTTTGTTTAAAGAGACAACATTAAAAGAAAAAAAAATGAAAAGAAAAAAGAAAGAAAGAAATAGAGAGAAGCGCGCGGCGGGGGCGCAGGGGAGCGCGCGGGGACGCGCGACACGCGGGGGACCCCGGCGGGCAGCGCG
>VWPW01000040.1:733355-855855 GCA_013389825.1 Crypturellus undulatus
AAAAAAAAAAAAAGGAGCAGCCGCCGCGCGGCGGGGCCCGCTGCGCAGCCCGCGCACGGACGGACGGACGGACGGACGGAGGGGGCTCCGCGCCCGCGCAGCCCCCCCGCCCCCCCCGGCCGGGGCAGGGAGCCTCCACCAGCGTTTCTTTGTAATCGAATAGATTGGAACAGATTGGGCTTGTAAACCTCGTCCTTCTTTTCCAGAAGGACGAGGTTTCCAGATTGTGAATGAGTTCTTTTTTTTTTTCTTTTTTTTTCTTTTTTTTTTTTTAATAAAGAATAGATTAAGAGGAAACTTGCCTTTTTATAAGGAGAATTCTCACAGTCGTTACAAGCGTGCTTCTTTCCTCTGCTGGTCGTTATTTT
Source organism: Crypturellus undulatus (assembly GCA_013389825.1). Classification (NCBI taxonomy): domain Eukaryota; kingdom Metazoa; phylum Chordata; class Aves; order Tinamiformes; family Tinamidae; genus Crypturellus; species Crypturellus undulatus. Next base: position 733,724 of record VWPW01000040.1, read on the forward strand.
GCAGTTTGTGAAAGTCAACGTCTCCCGGGAGATCCTGCAGTTCAACTAGGAGAGATAAAAGGGAACACGGGGAGGAGAGCATGGAGCAGAGGCCAAGGCGGCTCCAGGGGCCTCTTCCAGAAACTGCTAGTCCAGCTCTGTGGGACTGACCCGCATGGGCCAGGTCCAGGCCACATCTGCGCTCCCAGACCCTCAGCTTCAAGGGAGGAAGACTCGGGAGCTCACCTGGGAGCAAGCACGGGGCACACGCGCAGTGTAACAACCCATGGGGACGGGGCGAGGAGGGTCCGGCACTCCAGGAGGGTGCTCCAAACCCTCTACAAGAAACTCCAGAGCACACAGATGTGGTGAAGGCCTGGTACGAACGCACTGCGCAGCCACTAAACGAACCGTCCTGTGCCAAATTGTTCTTTGGTGACTGCGAAGTCACTTCGCGCGTTGTTCCAACCGTTCATCTGTCTAGCAAAGAAAAGGCACCCATTGCAGCAGCATCAATACGTTGTCAAATGGCTAATAACGTGCGTCTTTTTTGGATTGCTTTCTTTTTATGTATTTTAATAATTTATTTGGCCCATTTTTATGCTGTGTATTTAAAGTGACATATTTGTTACTTTGAAGATTGCCTCTTATTTTGGGGAGGAGAAAGGGGGGAAAAAGAGATTTATTTAGATCAAGCAGCCAGCAGCCTCCTTGGGGCATAAACCTCACCTAGGCTGTGAAAACTTGCAAAATTCTCTGATGCATATTAAGGCATTTGAAATTTGATATTTTCTTCTCAGTTTGCACCATACTCCCGAGCACCCTTTTTTTTTTAACTACATCAATAGTTTACAAGAAATAGAGGACACCTTTGTGGAAATGCCCCCAAACAGTGTGGATTTGTTGGGTGTTTTTTTTTTTTTTTTTAGTGAAATGGTGTCCACAACATTCAACCCTTGGGGAAAAAAAGACAGGAATTAGTAGTGTCAGGAGCCATGCCCGTGTGCAACGCTCGGGCGCAGGAATAACCCACGTAAGCGGCTTGCGTCACACGGAGCAGAAATCACAACTATCCTGTCCTCCTCAGAGGAAAAAAAAGAGAGATGCAACTCTTGTTGAAGGCTCAAATCTTGATGATCTCAGGGAGTTCTTGCTCAGACACATTCCAGTTGCCTTCAGCATGATACAACAACTGAAATGGGACCCCAAGCTTCAGCTCAGCGGAATTACAATGATCCTCCAAACTGGAGGACTCTCGGCACACTAAGCTTTTTGTTTTTCCTTCCATGGAGCCAGAAGCGTGTTAAGTAGTGACGTCTAGTAAAATATCAGAGTAAAGTACACCATTCATAAAAGAGCGCTGATGATTAAAGGGTCTCTAATTCAACCCGGTGACCCCAGTAGAATTTTTAAAGTTGCAAAGCCATGACGTGGAATATTAGTCACTGCCCTTTCACTGGTGCTCACCATGCTCTGCTCTTCCAGAGGATGGAAACCAGTTTTGAAGCTCGATATAATATAAGCAAGTTGATAACATGAGATAAATGTGTCTCACCAAGAAGCAAATGAATAAGATCACTCTGGGAATTAATTTTCAATAGTAGATGCATAGGAAAGTTAATGACAATATTTGCAATATCAAATTTGCTAAACCAAAAAGAAACCTGTCTGCACCACTGAAGGTTGTTTTAATGCCCCCACATACAGCGGAGTCTTCCTATGGAAAGATATCAGACAAAAAATGTGTCTACTTTGAGTCTATATTTGCATATTGGCTATGCACAAATACTAGTCCCAAATAAATGCTGACTTGCTGTGCAGGAGCTAAAGTAAGTCTGAAACATGGTTCTGATTTAATACGCACCTATGGATGACTAGACGTGGTATAAGTCAACATGAAAGCAAGTGTCTTAAAAACAATCGTACCAGGGTATAGCTACTATAACGCACACAAGGGCGTAGCAGCCTCAGAGCTGTAAATTCCTTTATATCCCCCTGCACGGCAGACACTCACCTGCAAACCCGGCCTGTCCAGGATGGCCTGAGTGGGAGGCAGAAACTGCCCCCTCGGACGCCGCACATGGGAGTCCCCGTGGCCGAGGGGAGGGCAATGCAGAGCGAGCGCTGCTGCCCCTCCAGCGCCCTTAAAGCTCTGCCTACGTCTTATAGATGTGTCTTAAAAGGTAGCTCGCTTGTCAAAGAAAAAATGTAAATAGCCTTGCATTTCTAACGACGCCACCAGCACTCACAGCTCCCCTGGCTGTCAGGGATATGGGAGCCTATCTAAGCTCTGAAGCTTTTGGGATCGCAGTCACCTGGCCTGATGGAGAACTTGGAGCCCAGCACTTCAAGCCAGAGGCAGCACCCTACCACCCTCAGCCTCCGTTTCAGCCACCTTCCAATCCCTTTCATTTTTTTTGACACCAGTAAAGAAGAGCCCACAGCAACATCTCTTCAACCATGGCATAAATTTCTATCCCTAGGGCTACAATCCTGGACACACAGGAAGGAATGATTCTTTTAATACCACCTCAATTTTGTTTTGATGACCAAACAAGTTCTTTGATTGCCCATTGCCAAGACCCACAAACAGGGCTCCCGTTTCAAGAGACTCCCTCCCTGTCCCAAGACTCCCTGTCTCAGCTGTTGGGTCTCCGTCTTTGCTACCTATTGTCTTGCAGTTTTTTCAGCACTTTTGCCTCAGGCATTTTTGCAATCTGGCATGTCAGCACCTACTAGCTTTAGCAACTCTGGAACCTTGGCTTGTTGCCTCAGAGCTTTGGCACGAGCCTGCACTGTGGCATCCTTTCAACTCCAAACCTACTTGCTTTGCAGGTTTTTTTTTTTTTTTTTTTTTTTTTTTTTTTTTTTTTTTTTTTTTTTTTTTTTTCTCTTTTGGAGGATGTCAGCAACCGCCCTGACCCCAGCGGGGAAGGAAGACTGATCAGCACATCCGAAGAGTCGGTGCAGTAGAGATGTCTATCGCAGATGAGCACATTCATTGCATCACCTGCCCAAGGAAGAGACATGCTGTGTGGGAGCGCCAGATACCACTGCAAATGCTCGGGTGCCATGAGCAATTCTTCCAGGTCTTCTTCAGGATTCTCCCTATGCTTCCGAGAGCCTTGTCAATCTTGATGTCAATCTTCCAAGACTATCTGTAATAGAAATGATCCTTCAATCTTCCAAGCCTTGCCAATCTTCCGAGAGCCTTCAATCTTGAAAAATCCCTGGCAAATTTTGTATCCCCAGACTGCTGAACACTGTGCCCTCACACCCCAGTGGCAGCAGTTTCCATCAGCAAAGTATCTTCTCTTTCACCTCTCCCCAAACCTGAGAAAACCCTGCACAGGGAGCCCTGGGTTTAACATGTGATGGTGCTGGGCACCAAATGCTAGTTCAGCACAAGGCGATTCCCATCACCAGGAGACAACCGAGTGTCCTTTGATCTGCCTCCGTTGAAGTATTTACTCCCTTTCAGGTAGCAGCACATCCTCCTTGCACAGTGCTGGGGAAGTGCTTCTAGGAAGCCTTCAAATGGAAGAATCCATAGGAGGGAGGTTATAGGATCATCATCTTTGTTCTCACCATCTGGCACCCAGGAACTCCACATCCGCAACCACTTCCAATGGAAGCCTGAATTTTGGCAAAACTGGAGGACTTTTCTGTAGTTATGAACTGCTAATTGCTGCCTCTTTTATCCTGTAGTTTTCCTCAGAGGACTTTGTGTAGCCTCTTCGATAATCTGGCCTGCAGTCTTCATCAGAAAAGGGAAAAAGGTGAAAAAGGGAGCAATAGCTGACACCTAAGCAGCAGCTATCCCATCCATCTGTTGATACCACGCATCTCTCTGGATCAGAGGAAGAACATTGTAGTGGGGCAGAGATTCTGCAGCAGTTGGGAAGGAAGTGGCCCTTCCAGCAGACTGCCATGGGAGCTGGATCTAGGCTGCCCTCCAGCCTGGAATCAGCCTGCAGATCTGCCCTGAGGAACTCCAAGATTGCAAAGAACTACCAAGGAATTTTCTGTCCAAGTGTCCCCGCGGAAAGCACAGCTCCTTCTCAAAGGACATGGGCTTGCAGTTTATTTACAAAGTCGAAACGCTGTGGGTGTCCTTCAGAAAACAGGCAATCCTGGAGCTATTTTAAAGACTTTTTTTTTTTTTCCCCGAGGTTTCCTTCCAGTGGATATTTTGCTGAAGTGAAATTCAGTAACAACTCTAATAATATGCAGAGAAAGTAGAAGAAAAACTTCAGCCGGCACCAAGTACAGTGTGCAAGAGAAGCAGCCGAGTAAAAAGCAGCGCCAGGACTTCACTAATCAGCTGCTTTCCCTCAGCATCGAGGAAGTGACAGTGAGAAAGTTTTAATATAGGAGAGGATTTTTTATTTGCATTTCTTAACAATACGGGTGGTTTATACTCCACCTGGTGTCTTTTCTCACATCATCTTTTATGGCTTCTCCGGGTGACAAGCACCTTTGTAGCAAGGTTTCCCCCCGCCGCCCCCCTCGCGTGGTGCTGCGGCGCTCGCGGGCTCCCGCGTCCCGGCACAAAGGGCGCATTGAGCGGCAGACAGTGGGGCGGCGCCTTTGATCTGCTCCTCTAATAACTTGTGTATGTTTGTGTCCAGAGCCGGCGGCTGCCGAAGGAAAAGCCAACTCCTCGCAGGGGCGGCGCGAGGCCTGGAGGGTGCTGAGGAGAGGAGAGCGCTAGCGAGCAGCGCGCTGCAAGGTGGCCCAAGGGAGCCCCGCGCTGGAGCTGGCACCGCAGATGGCACCAGCTGGCGCTCGGGGTCACTGCTACACCACACAACACCCCGCTGCTTTCCACATGCGCTCAGGGGCTACGAAAGGCCCAGGCCTTGCACCGGGGCACACGGTTGCTGCAGGCTGAGGCAGTGGAGCCCCGCGTTGCGCACGAGCACGGAGGCTCCAGCGCACAGCCCGGGATCTCCACTCCCATTCTTCATCCTGTGTCTTGCTGCTGTTCTTTGTAAGAAGCGCGTCTGGAGAGAGCTGGCATGGCAACAAAGTAGGAGCAGCTGGACCTTGCACCCGGGCAGTGCACATGGCTTGTGGAGCCACTTTTGAAGAAGTGACAACCCAGAGTGACGGTGACAGACGGGTGGAGGAAGGAGAGAAAAGGAAGTTGCTGCATCAAAGTCCTATTCTTTGCAGCCAAGGCTGAGCAAAGTGTTACGCACTTACTTATACTGACACATACTGACACAGCTGTGAACTTAGGAAAGCAAATCTAAGAACCGGGATCTGTATTTTGGTTCCATCGCTGGAACAAGCAGAGTTAAAACCACAGATGAAGACACCCAGGCTTGTTTCCTATGCAACAATCTTTGGAAAATTCTTTCATGAAATATGAAAAGCTTTAGCTTTGGTGTACATTGGTTCTGCATAGGGCTTCTGTGTTGGTTTTGCTTCCTCTTTTTATTTTTTTTTAATAAGCATAAAGTTTGCTGAAGGTCTCTTGCAGGACTGGTACTGTGCTTACAAGCAGACCTGGGTAGCAAGTACTTAAGGTAATAAATACTTGAAAAGGATTTTTAAAAACTATTGAAACTAAGTTCTGTGTGAATGACAGCAGTTGCTAAGTGTCCTGGTAGACCCGCTCAGAGCCATATCTTCCTGGGAGAGAAGATTTTACTCTGAAAAAATATGTCTGGGTCGCCATGTCACTGCAGAGAAAGCAGAAGTCACGATGGCAGTGCAACCGCATGGCTACAACCAGAACAGCACAAAATTCGACCTGGAATTGCTCTTGTGGTTCACTAATATTCTCCTAACTGTGCTGGGTTCATGTTAACCAGTCTGGATTTCAAAATTCCCTCCTCTCCTTTTTTTTTTTCCCCTCTCTCTCCTAACAAAATGCATCCTGTAGGCCCACAAGGCTGCCCGTACACATAACAACATAAGAGCATCCCAAATGAGCTTACAACCAAATCCCCTGCACTGTTAAAAGGAAACTCCTGAAGTCCTGGCAGGTGGAGAGATCACGGATGACCAAGGAAACCTGCCTTTCAGCTGCAGCTTATCTTTCTGTCTCTTCTTTCCCCATCAGCTACCAGTGCTAATGTGGCAGCTAACGCAACACGGTGCATGCTGCGGCCGCAGGTTGGTTTCAGCTGCACCTCTGCCCCTGCCCTCACGGCTCTACGGCCCAGCTCCTGCGTTCAGACAGGCTGCGGCGGCTTGAACGCAGTGAAGATACCCCACAGAGATGCACTTAGCTGCTCTGCTCCACACCCTGCGTCCTTCCACATTGTGCATTGTGAAATACATGACAGAAGCTACAGGAACTCCAGGATTTACATGAAGCTAACAAGCCCCCGGTTCTCCTGCGGGCGATTTGGCCGTGGTGGTTTGAACGCGTGCCAGACCACGCTGACCGGAGCCGCCGCCGCCAGCGCTCGGCACCGGAGCAGCAGCAGGGCAGGGCTCTCATGGTGTCTTGTAGGGGAGAGCCCTGGGGCCCGGGAACCACCCGCGCCGCTGCCTCGCCAAGCGCTGGCCCCCAGGAGCTCCCCGCCGCACGTCAGGGACTCTGTCTCCAGAGCTTTTGGGGGCAATTTAGGAGTATGGGCTGGGCCGGTGAGGCTCGTGCTGCTTTTATGCAGTGACCACCTGGACTCCTGCTTATATTGCCAAATTTAGACCAAAAAGATCCAAATAAATGCCTGAAAATATATGAGCTAGAATTCATCTACCTCTATGGTCAATGGATAGAAATAGGTGTTTCATGTGACCTGTTTATATGGCTATATTAGCTGAGATGAATCATTTTCTAAAATGGTCTACTAGGATGTGATTTGTCTCATCTTAATATAGATATTTAAAATAGGTCAGCTGAAAGGGCTATTCTCTCGCCCGGCTACAAAGGGAGCCTGGGTGGCTAGATCAGAAGTTGATACTGTTGACAGCTGAGTGGTGTGGGATGAGTTTGGGGCCATTACGTGGCGTAAGGCTTGATGCTCTATTCCCCCCATCTCATACGCAGAGACCTTTGTTTGCTCAAAGATAGTATTCCTGCTTGCTACATGCTGCCGAACACCTAGAAGATCAGAGGGAGCAAATTGCTTTTAAGCTGAACACTGTTCAAGTGAGCAGATATAAGCCTGAAGGATGTCACCATACCCACAAGGCAGTCAATGTATGTTACACATTATTAAGCCAACTCCTGTACATGCACTTACAGCTGGTGTGGAAGGTTTTAAGTTTTTCTGTTTCTGTGAGAAGCAGAAGTGTCACCTTAGAAAATTTAAATAGCAAAAAAAAAAAAAAACCCACCACAGGAAAGATTTTCTACCTGCTCTGATATCAGAGTCTGCTCTTGCTCTAAACAAGCCTCTTTAGCAGACCGAACTACCAGCCCAGCCAGCTCTTCACCACTCCCAATAACCTCCAGCAGACAAAACGCATGAAAGAAAAGCTGTGGTTTCTCTATTTCCCCAGTACTCCAAACCAGCTAAGAAATGGCCTTAGCTTATGTGAGCTCAAGGGGAAAGGAGGCAGATGTAAGAGAAATCTCCTGACAGAAAACTCGTACGTGCATGGGAACCACCTCAGACTCCAGGACTCCCTGAACACACTTGTTAGAGACCAACAGACCAGTGAGCCGAGTACCATGCCATGCTAACCCTGTTCTTCCATCCTCCCTCTTTTGCTCACCGGTAAAGACCAGTATCCTGAAAAGCCCTTCTCAGATTAACTATCACAGCAAGTGGATCACATCATGAGCACCCAGGACCAGCTGAAGAAGTTCCATTACCAGTGTCCTGACAGAGGAGAGGAAGAAAATTCCTGCCCTGAGTTCAGCTAAGTCACTGAGTGGGTCTGGGGCCTCCATCCTGGCTTCAAAAGAACCAGGAGGCATCATTCATTCCCTCTATGAAGGAGTCATAATAATATCACAATATTAAAGAAAAATCTTGTTTCATGTTACAGTTTCCTCATATAGTTTGAGAATTTCCTATTGAGAGGAGGAAGGCATTACTAAAGCTGGATTTAAAATCTTACAAGTCAGCATAAATCTCTGTGGACAAGCACATGCTTCAGATTTCCCCACTGTTGGATTATCGTTGGATACCCTACCATTCTCTACAAATTGTAGCACAGATCAACGAGATGCATAATATAGATTTTGTTTAGTAATTCTATATTTTCTTCATTATAGACTCTCACATATTTTATATCTCATCTTTCAGACAGCTGAAATGTACACTCAGAATTATGGCACCCTGGCAAATTGCTAGGGAGTTTAAGTGTTTCAGTCTTAAACCCTAAACTAAACAGGATTAACAACGTGAAAGATAACACAGCATGCCAGTTTGTTGTAGGCAAAACAAGAGGCCTAAAAGACATCACACAGATGCCAGCACCACTGAAACTGCCACAAGGGCCTAAAAACAGAGCATGTCCTTCTAACTCAAACATACTAAAGAACAGAGGAAGCAGATAATGCAGAAAAAAATATTTAGAAAAAATTTTCAGCAGCACTTGCTGGACAGTTAGTACCTGACTTAGCCTTTTTTAAAGCAAGCATCTCCTGCCCCTGTTCCACAGTATCCTGGCTGTCAACAAAATGGCATATTCTGTTGTTTCCACATGGCATATTCCATCTTTTCCTTGTTGTGTCTTGAACTGCAGCATATCCTGCAAGATATTCTGCTATGCTATCTTATTCTTTCTTGCATGGATTATTTCTTGGTATTTGGTTTTCAGCTGGACCCAAGACTACAATGGTTCACAGGTGGCCTTCTTTTCCCTGGAAGATACTACAGATATCTGGAATTCTACTTTCTTTGCCGGATCAAACTCCTCTCTCTTTCACACTGCTGTTTTTTCACAGCTTCTCTGGTAAAGTTCACCTAGTTGACAGCAGGCCTTCACTTCTAACATGTCATTGCAAGCTCTAGCAGCCGTCAGCTGTTTTGGACATCTTGCGATCCACGTTTCAGCCAGAAAGCACAGACATCACCTACACTACAGAGCAACTTGATGTGTTCATGTTGACTTGATTTCATCCCCAGTATTTACTTCAAGTCACCTACAGCCACTTCACCAGTTATTTCTTCTAAAGCTTCCAAAAGCACTCGTTGACCCACTTGGTGAGGCTTCCCTGCTAGATGAAGCTAGCTATACTGAATGTTTTCTAAGAGATTTTCTTACTTCTCCAAAGTTATACTAAGCCCCTGGCTTTCAGTAATCCTTTGAAGGCTTTTATTCCTCCTTATTCACGATGCTAATCTCATAGATCTCAGAAATTTGATTTCTTTGCTTTGCACCTTCATCTCGACGTCTGTGATGATCATAATTCTATTCCTAGTTTCTCTCAATAAATTAGGCTGTGAGATATCAGATTACCTAGTTACATTTATCTAATTTACCATAGACACAATTTATTGATCTTCCTGTTTTAAAATACTTATTGGCAAGACTACCAGCTTATTTGGCTACAGCACACGACTTCATGCTCGAGGGATCTTCCCCACAGTGACTGCTGTGTAGCAGATCTCCTTTTGTTCTGCTAAGCTTTGGGGGATGCTATCTACACCACCTTGCTCCTGGGTGATTCTCACGCTGGTATTTCTCCCTAGGTGCTCTTTGCAGCCTGCAGCTCATTTGTTTTGAACTTTCTCAAGACCTTCCTTTGGGCTTCAATGGTTCTGGTTTCGTTCTCTTCATCAGGGCAGACTTTTGCAGAGCTTGGGTTATACCTCTACATGTCTATCAAAACAGCTTCTCCCTGTCTCTGGTTTCTGATCTTCACTGGTTAGATGGATAGGGTCTCACAATATCTAGATCTTCATACCTGCTTCCTTTGTCCTCAATATCCTTAACTTCAAATTTCTTTCTTCATTTCTTCTAGCTATTTCCCAGGCTCAGTTGCAAATTTCCTCTCACAAACACCACACGCTCATTGGTTTTAGCACCTTGCCCTTAAGGATAGAGTTGTGTCTACTAACTCCTACAGCAGCAATAAGTACTATAATTAAGCAATATGATGTTGAAGATCCATGTAAAACTGTGAACAAATAATCCTATAATTACCGAAGGGATGGCTTAGGTCCCTCCAGTAGATTCCTCAGTTCACAAGTGAGGTATGTGCTGCACATGTTTTTCCTTTTACTCTACAGCATGTGACCAAGAGCTGATTCATCTTCATATCGACTACAAGCCCACACTAATGTCTACGTAGAGGCAGGCAGGTGTACGTTCCCCTTTATGTTTCATGGGTGTTGAAATCCCAGGGAATGTGCAGATTAATTAATCCTAGCCCACTACAGGCAAGCCTGCGCCTTTCAATTCCGTGCAGGAGTCATACGGGAGGGGGAACACGCCTGTGCCTCGGGGACAGGGCAGGCAGCACCCCAGGACGTGGCGCCTTCGAGGGAGAAATCCTAGCAGCAGCCGACAGTGCCCTTGTTCAAGCAGGAAATGAAAACAGAAGAAAACTTGGAGACAGCGGTGAAACCTTTGCTTGCTTCACAACAAACATGCAGCTCTACAGTAAAAAAGAAAGTGTCTGCCATTTATGTGACATTTAATTTAAACACTGATAAGTTTAAATCCATTCTGACCTCATTTTGGTATGAAAATGTTTTAAGTAAGAGCTCAGCATAACATCCAGTTTCAACCTCCACAATCTCTGTGTGCAACCTGTTCCTGTGTCTGACCACTCTCACAGCACTAAACAGCTTTTTTTTACGTGTTTTTATGCAGCTTCCTGTATTTCATTTTGTGTCCATTGCCTCTTCTCTTGTAATTTTTCAGTAAATATTATGAGAAGGTGGAAGTCCTTAGGACTCAAATGGTCCCTGTTTTTGTCAAGCTACTGGATGGGAACAGAGCAGTGCAGAAACCAGATTTTCTACTTTGTAAGAAATCCCACAATTTATATATTTTAAGTTATTTCAAAAGAAAATTTAAAAAAAAAATCAAATTTCAGAAACTTTTTAATATCCATTTTGGATTGAAATCATTCTGATATTTAGGCCTTTCTATTTCAAAGCACAGTTTATCTTCTTAATTCTTTAATAATGGGATAAAAAGCTACTTCGCTAGTCAAAATGTTTCATTCCAAAAATATAATGAAGTTCTATTTCAAACAGAATTCATATATATTTAAATATATTGCTCCGACATTTTTAATGCATAACAATTGATCAGAAGAGAAACATATCTATTATTTATATGATTATTTTATATTATTAATTATATTTTATATTATTTATAGTGCCATTTTGCAAGGAAAAGCTGTTCCGCCATAAATTTTATGACCAGTTCTAATTTGAAACTTAAGAGAACACAAGGATTACATTTACAAGTGGGTTTTGTATCTTCACTGACATTACTCATCCCTTTCATCTCATAAGGGTAAAGATGAATCAGAAAACCATGACTGAAAGTCCAGACTCTCGACAGAACAAATATAATAACTGTGTGTTTATCATATTTTAAAGATTCAAGATATCATTTGGAAAGAATTATTTCCTACTCTGATTCACCTGGCTATTTATTTACCTTGCTACATTCATCCTCCCAGCGACTTCCGCAAGGAAGACAGGTTTTCATTGCAGAAGTGTTTCAGCCTCTCTATTCCAGACCTACAGTACAGGAAGAGCATCTAATTTTTTGCCAATTTCCTTCCCATGTGCTAGAGTACTCCAGGGTGCCTCTGATTATGCTGAACATTTTAGCTAGTTAAAGACAGTTAGCTTCATTTTATGTATTTTTATGCTGAAGATGTTTGTAGTTTTTGGGGTTTTGGGTGTTTTCTTTTTTTTTTTTTTTAGAATGCCAAGACTTTTTCTTTTCCCCCACAGGATATGCAAAAATGAATAACACTTTGTTTGCTAATGTGGACTTAACAAAAACAATGTACAGCATCCAAGCTAACCCTCAAGAAGAATGAATGTTCCCATCAGATACTATAAATGAGGCACAGTCTTACAAATGATATAAAATAACATAAAACAAAAGCAATGTTCAGTATGTGTATTCCTCTTTTGGCTTTACAACTGTACAGTCCCTCTGAAGCCATCACATCTCATCACAGCAGAGTTTGCTGGTCTCAGACTCTTTTATAGAAAGGAGCCTGCATATCCTTGAGGATTTTTTTCCCCTGTATTCGGGGTAGATTTCAAGTCTAGGATGATCATCTGACCTTAGAAAAAAAAAATCTTAAATTCAGAATATATAAAACAGGCTGCTTAGCTATTCTTCTTATTTCTAAAGGAGATTAAATGCAGTTGAAGAAACTCCACCACATTCAGAAACTGGACCCTTTGCAAGAAAGGGTGACATTTTCTCAAAAAGAAAAAGTCCACAGACTAGGACTTTTCAACTGTTTCAGTATAAAGGAGCCAAATATAAAGAGCAGGAAACCATTCTGTACTTTCCGAATAATGTGAAAAAGACAACCCAAGAGAGCTTTAATACCTGAAATGCTCTTAAATCCTAGAGAAAGACTTTTTGTAATACTATATCAAAAGGGGAAAGGGAAATAGCCCAACACAGTGCTTTCCTTTTTTTCACCACGATATGGATGTGGAAAGTATGTTAATTCCTGTATTCTCAGGGGCAAACAAATCGCATAAGCAGGCAGACAGGAGCGGAGAGCGCAGCGTGTTTACCACAACAGCGCAGGCCCCGCTCCGCCGAGCCGCCGGGGCTGCCGCTCCGGCCCCGGCACCCGCGGCTGCTGCCAGGGCCCGGCACGGGCAGCGCCGCCGAACGCCGCCACAATCGGGGCATTCAGCATCGGGCGGTAGGAGATCCCCTTTGATGTCGGGATAAAATGAGGATATGCACGGTTTTGTCCAAAATGACAACCATCCCAGGTTTACTAATGGGTATCTAATAGAAAAAGAGAACTTTATGATGCTCATTAATTACCAAACTGTCATGTGCTTCTGGCAGAAAGAAAGTAATCCTCGCCACCACAATCGGGGCATTCAGCATCAGGCGGTAGGAGATCCCCTTTGATGTCGGGATAAAATGAGGATATGCACGGTTTTGTCCAAAATGACAACCATCCCAGGTTTACTAATGGGTATCTAATAGAAAAAGAGAACTTTATGATGCTCATTAATTACCAAACTGTCATGTGCTTCTGGCAGAAAGAAAGTAATCCTCTTCTCCAGATTAGACAGCCACCACAAAGGACTTCAAAGAACTTCCAGTCCCCTCCCCTGAGAGCTGCCTTGCATAAACCTCACAGCACTAACCGTGCAAATTAAAAGGAGGGAGCCGGTGCGGAGCCCTCCCCGATCCCGCGCGCTGCCTCGCTGCTGGGTCAGGCACGAGCCCTCATGCTGCCGGCAGACGCACGCATTTAATACACAGACAAATGCACTCGAAAATTCACACAAAACTTCACAAATTGTCGGTAAACAGCATTTTCTATTTTCGCTTTCCAGCCCGGAGATATTTGCACTGAAGATTCGTTGGTGGCAATACAAATTCCTTTTTGGGAACATGAAAATGTAGAAGCAGCACAGCTGAAAGTCTCGTTCTCAGATATTTTCCTCAGATGTTTCTCTTAATGAGGAGCAGCTAAAGCAAGCTTTTTTTCTGGCAACTGGCCACAGTGGGTACAAAGGGCTATAGAGATCATCTACTACGAGAATGGACATGCTGGGAACCATGAGGACTTACAGTGATGCCCCTAGTTTCAAACAGCCAGACATTTAGAGCCAGGGATTTCTCTTTCAAAACAAATTCCTTCCCCAACTCCTACATTTCTATTAGCCTTTTATATGTTATTATTTTTTTGTCCTCAGGACTGAACGCTACAGACTTCAAAGTGTGCAACACCTTTATATTTATATTCACATATTTATGATTGTCACCCAAATGCATGTATTTATGGCTGTTTTTACAAAAGTCTGAAATAGTGATAAAGTCTGGACTGTCTCTCAGGAAGACAGAGGGGGACGGGTTCTTCTGATGTTTGGATGTCAGAAGAATTCCAGGTGACAGGATCAGGCTCTTGGGCACAGTTACCTCGTGGTTTTGCTCTCACTCAAGCACATTCAAACCTCTTTACTGACAAGGTGAAAACCAGTGAGGCCCATTCTGATCTGCAATCTCAGCGTTCTCATTCAAAGCCCTCCCCAGCAGCATTCAGTTCAAGTCGAGTGTTCTGGTCTCACTGGACAGACCGAGTTTTCAGGACATATCCCACATATTCTAAATTCAAGTAAGTGCTTTTTCCAACCAGTTTGGCCTTTTTTTTTTTCCTCTTCTCCAGTAAACAGTTGCAAGAAACATACTACCATCCAAAACAGAACTGGTTCTTCCCATTTATTGAGAACATATAGTTCCATGGAAGTAGCGTTGAGTGACAAATGGTACTAAGAGTTTAGGGAAAAATAAACAATCAGACATCATCAAAACTGTTCCTTTGCTCACAACCCTTTGCAGGTAGCACCTCTGGTAAGCCATGGTAAACTTAATCAAAACCCTGAGCTGTTAGAAAGATTTCCTCCTTCCCAAGTAATGTGCGTGCTGCTTCTCAGTTGTATTTTTCACATACCTTGTGAAAAAAGATGCAGTTTTCCTTTTGCGTAAGTAATTTAATACTCTTGAAAACTCCAGAGTTGCATCAGTGTCATCTTTTCATCCCAAGCACTCAGCCAGGACAAAGCGTCTGCCACAACATCTTCCACCTTTCACCACAAAAGATACACTAGAAATACACGGTCTAATAAAGTTCCTCAGTGGGTTGGCACTCCCGGCTCACTTTCATAGGCCTGAATTTCCTATCCATCCTGGATAGATGAACAAAAAAACCTTTCACTACAACAAGACTGAAATCTCACCTGGTTTGTAGATAGGTAAGTTTATGTAGAACCTCACCAGCGCTTGGGAGATGACCACAGGAACAGAACTGGTCAGGCACTTGCTGTGGAGAATCCCATCTCAAAACACTGTAGTGCCAACTACAATAAACTCATTTTACCACATGTGAGCTAATCTCCATTAGTTTTCCATTTGTTCAGTGACAAGTAAAAGAAAAGAAGACCTGGAAAAACCTAGGAATGCCCTGATCCTTGCAGATGGATCCCTGCAGACCCACAGGGACAGTGGGGCCTTGTATTGAGTTTTCCCATTGCATCTCTGAGTTTGTGAAGCAGTGAAAGATCAAACAAAGGCTGCAAAAAGAAACCCAAACCAGAGAGAGGTGTTNTCCCTGCAGCCCCACAAGGACAGTGGGGCTTTGTATTGAGTTTCCCATTACATCTCAGTTTGTGAAGCAGTGAAAGATCAAACAAAGGCTGCAAAAAGAAACCCAAACCAGAGAGAGGTGTTTGGGCCATGATCTGAGAACCATGAAGAGAAAGGGTTTTCGAGTAGCGGGCTGGCTCCAGGAAGGCCTGCGACGGAGCAAAGGAGCAGAGCCCTGTTGCTAATCCCAGGGGGCTCGGACAAACAGACCCCAGTGCATATTCTGTGTAATGAAACCGATTTGTCCCAGAGAAATACTTCCCTCTATAGTAAAGTTCTTCTCCCAACAGAAACAAGCTAAAATTGGCGAGCCCCTTAGGTCAAAAAGGGATTAGTGGTGTTAGCAATGAGATCTGAAGCACAAGCACAGAAATCTCAAGTTGCTATTCCTGCTAAACCAAAGTGCAAGCTCTGGCATTTGTTCAGCTTAATGTCAAACCCAAATGAATGGCTCAGAAGATGATCAGAAAGGGCAGGAGGTTTTTTGGCAGCCAGTTGGTCTGAGGCAGCACCAATGGTTTTGCAAACTGTGTTGCCCCTCCAAAAAAATGAATCATTCTGATCCACGACCAGCCTTGATAGACTGAACCATCCAGCACAGGGCACGGAACCATCCAGCACAGCTGAGAAATATAAGTCGGGAGGGAAGGAAGAGACCCCACTCGAACTGGCAAAGGACTTGAGGAAATTTGTACTTTTGGCATATTCAAATACTTGCAAGGCCTTCCAGGATAAACAGGCAATGAACCAGTTTATACACAGCCCGATGCATCTGGACTTGTAGAACATGATCAGGAGTGGGGCGGAAGAAGATGAAGCAGCAGATGTCATTCCAGGAGTCTGGGGATTTGGCCGCAGAACTGGATTCTCTCCCTCGTCCTCTCGTAGCGCACCAAGCCGGAACCGGGAGAGAGGCCGCCCGAGCGCTCCGAGCTGCGGCCTGAGCAGCGGCTGCGGGAAGGGCAAGTCGGACGGGCTGAGCTGTAGTCTGAAGTGTGGGTCTTATCTTGTAAGATACTTCTGTGAAATTAGCAGGAGGAATCAATTCAGTTAATATAAAAAGGGAAAATGGGAACAATGGAAACCCTAAATGAAGTCACTAAATCTAATATCATGGGAAAAAAGAGGTCTTAGAAAGGAGAATTGCCCAGAAAATGGAGATGCACAGGAGCTTTGCAGAGATGCAAGGAGACTTACCCAGGAGTTGGTCAGTTTGTAAAATTTTCAGCATAGGTCGGATAAGAAAGAAAAACCCTCCTGGTGCTCAGCAAATCGTGATTTGGTGATGCTAGAGTTTATCCCCCCCTCCCTTTATCACACACACATGTACATGCGAAAAACCTTTGCTCCTGTTTTAGCCTATCCAAGTCCCAAGTTTCTCAGACGGAACACAGGCCCTGTTGGTGGAGGGCAACCAAATTAACGGAGTGGTGCTTCAATAGTGTTGGCGGCTACGTTTGATAGCGCTGTACGTCCTGACAAAGGATTCTAGATCAGTAGAGCATTGCTACTGCTATTTTAAGGAGAGATAATTTATTACTTGTACAAATCACAAAAATCACATTATCACTTTAAACCACAGACAGGCTCACCTATATGGAATGGTAATAATGCTTTGTGCATTATCACTAGGTTAAGAAACTAAAAGCAAAAGCTATCCCAACCAGAGCAATTATCAGGTAAATTCATCCAAGGAAAACTCCATAAGACAAAAAACAGATGGCTCCTTGTGCTGCAGTTAACTCCTGTTAATGTCTACAATAAATACACCTGAAAGAACTGTCTCATCAAAAGGCACGAGTGCCCCCAAAATTCACACATCTGCAGATGTTCCTACTTCATTCACTGGAAGAATGGATTTGTTCCTCAAGAATAGACTATAACGCTAAAACACTTCCCTAAAAGGGTCCCATCTCAGAAGACTGCGCTACAGAAAAGTCATCTGGTAAATGAAGCACTCCAGTGTGCAGTTCATCTTCCGGAAATCACAGCTAATGCTTTTTCCATCACAGAAAGGAATCCTCGTATTTCAAAAGGAAATAAGGTGCAGGATATGGAGTTAGGTGAGAGCAGCTACTGGTCCTTTTAAGAGACTGGTTTAAAGCCACAGCTGTTGAGCCAGTTGATGCTGGCGACCTGGCAAACACCTACCTTCTCATCTGGGTGACAGTGTGGACAACACGTTATTAAAGGGTCTGCCCAGGAATTTTCCTAAATAATAATCAAGGAATATTCCATAATATTTGAAATAGAAGTAGAATGAGTAGAAAAAAAAATGGAGTACGAAAAAAAAGAAGTCCCAAAGCAGCCTGAACTGTCCGGGTATGCTACAGATAACTGAAGAGGTTCAAGTAAGTTTTTATTTCATGATGAATGGGAATGACAATACCAAAAAAAAAAAAAAGTATTCCTGATCAGAATTAAGTGTCGGGCAGCTAAGAAAGAGCAACCAAATTACTAGACCAGCTTGAAGAAGCAAAACAAAACCACAGTCTTAAAAAGAAAGCAAGAAAACACAAACTTCTGAACAACAGAATGCTTTACTGGGAAATTAAAGTTAACTTTTGCAACTTGCTTTCGGGGGATGTGAGATGACCAAGTATGTTATTTTGGTGACTGTTCAGAACCCTGAATTTGAGACCTGTTTTTGGTGATGATAAAACTGCTAAACTGAGGAAAAGACTAGTAGGTGGTCCTGATTCTAGCTTGTAGAAAGCAACGAGAATTTGCTAAAACACAAAGCAGAACCAGACCAGCCAACCAGTTTGGGAAAGAAAAGACGACAACAGCCCACTAACCACACACCCACCAGAACATGCTGGGGCAGGACAAAAGTGAAAATTCCAAGCAAGATTCTTCAAAATACAATAAAAAAAAATAAAAATGAGTTCGCAGGAGGCAGCACGCACCAGACTACACTAGAATGGAAGAAAACTCCAATCTAATCAGAATCCAGCCTATGAGAATAGCTAATGTGATGCCTGAAGCTACAGCAAAAACATGAAGATAAAATTTATGGTGATTGAATTCACATTATATATTTGTGAAATGCTTCTTACTTGCTGTACATATCTGACAAAAAGAATATAATAATTATAATTCTTTCAGAGAGAGTGTCCCTCACTATGGTAGCGCTGCTCTCTGTCCAGAAATTCTCTCAATGAAAGAGGCTAAACTAGAGAAGCAGCATGGTCTATGAAGAAATAAACCTCAGAATTAGAGAAAAAAAAGAAGCAAAAGTAAAAATAAAAATAAATAAATAAGAGAAGAAAAATATGCATGGTATTGTAACAAAGAAAAGGGATTTAAATTTTAGATCTTATACATGAACATAATCTACCTTTGCATGTATATGTTGTAGATATATACTTGCATGGGAACTATGACCCACTGAAAGGTTATTCAATGGGCCACTTAAACCTCTCATATTAAAGATTATATAAATTCCTGTGAAATATAGGGAAGAAACGAGCCAGAAAGAGAACTGTGAAAAAGACTCATTTTAGCAAAAATAATTCTGTGCCTAATGGCAAAATATACACCTTAAAAGGGGGAATCTCTTTGGAAGCTATTTGCTCACCTTGCCATGAAGCAAAGCCAGACCTGCAGCAACAACAAGGTGCCCTTTCTTCTTTGAAGATGGAGAACAAAAGAGAGATTTCAGTTCTGAACCTCTAAATGCAGAAGAGCATGGAGCGGATACGTCCCTGAACTGCTAGTCCTAGATCCAGAACCGGCATTTCTAGGCCAGTGTCTATGGGACACGAGCACATTTTTGACTTTGAGACATGCATCCACACAGCCAGACCTCAAGAGTTTGCTCCTGTCTACAAAGCAGGGCCCTTGTGCTCAGAGTAACTAAAGTATCTTCCAAGTTGGTCTTTACAGTGAACCAAAACGTTCCAAGAAGTGGATTTGACGTAGGGCACATTGGGATAAGCAGTTGTCAGAAGTCTGTGTGCCAGCAAGTCTGCTGAAAAAATTATTATTTCACAGACCGACATTACACAATCCTGAACATTTTATTTATTTTTAATCTCTTCAGCCTAAGATTTTGTGGCATTTTGCATCATTGCCTTGCGAGCTTTTCTGCAATTCTCCCTTTATCAAGGGACTTACAGGATGGTTCCTTTCAATAGGTCACTAAATAGGTACTTGGAAATAGGTTAGACAGTATTAACCATATAGAAGTCTTCATAAAACTTCAAAGCATCCAGTTATTGCCAAACACTTGCTAAGCTTGTAAGCAACCCAGCAAATATGCAAACCCTGGATACCCTCAATGCATCACAGCTGGAAATGACTCTCCAGGGCACAGCCTATGACTAGAGAAGGACAGTAACAGCTGGGGAGAGGATGGTCATAGCAGAGGTACTCGTTGCCAGATTACATTTATTGATATAGAGTCAATAAAACAGGAAAAATAGCTTCATTCAGTTTTTAACACCATCTGACTTTATTAAAAAGCAGACATCCCTTCAATAATGCACAATTATAAGTTTTCCTTTCAGGTTTCTGTTGTCTCTGAAGCCTATTCCAAGTTTGGAGGGTGTTTGCTCATTGAAAACAATCCCAATGTTAGGGTACAACTGAGACCATATTTTCTATTAAAAATAATTGGTATAATAGTGGTTAAGAGGATCTATCTGATGATCCTGTTGCAGGTCAGAACCGTTTATCCTTTCTTAAAATGGTCAAGATAATATTAGGTATGCAAAGAAGCAGCAATGCATCTAGACACGGTCTATGGTTAAGCTGCCAAGAAATGGCTTGAGCTTCTGATCCATACAGGCTGATAGCTACTTGCATGAATTTTAGCACTGGGAACACAACCTTAAGATGTTTTTTTAGAGCAGTGTTAGTTCATTCGAGTGTTGCCAAGTTTCTCTGGCAGCCCGCTCTAGGTTTCCTAGTTTTACATTTCAAAGAGGCAAAGAAGGTAGAAATGCCAGTGCACTTTGACACCAGGATCAGAAAAGCAAAGCCTGGAGACTACACCTCGAGTTGTCCAGCAGCTCAGCGCTGCAGCGGCCCAGGAAGGGCCCATTGCCCGGGGAGCCGGCACAGCAAACAGCAGCAGCCATAAAATACGGCCAGAATTCAACCTCCTCCCGAGACCTCCAGATGAATATCTCAAGAAACAGTTCGATACAGAGAACATCCAAGTCAAATCAAAAGCTCTTCTTGTGCCCCTAGTGCAGGAACATCAGACTTGGGCGCTCTGAACGGGAGCGGATCAACCCCGCCAAAGAACAGCACGAGCAGCAGCTCAGAACTGCTCAGCGCCGTGTCACTCGCTGACCAGCTTCGCTTCTCCAAATCTAGAGTAAACACTGTAGACAAGGGCAAATATGTAGGACACAGACCAAAAAAAAAATAAAAAAGAAAGAAGAAAGACAACAAATCAAACCAAGAACACTGGCTCTGTACCCACAGGGGAGCCCTACAGCCTATTCTCTTGCAGCCAAGCTTGGTTATGAAACAAATTCCTGTGAAGACAAATTGCTGAGACAGAAAAGTGCTGCATACAGCAGACATGAAGTTCTTCCAGACTGGGCTGTAAAGAGGGTGAAAGTTATTAGGGTCAGTTCTTTCCCCTTGCGAAATAAAAGACTACACAAAGGCATCGACTGGTATTCGGAAAGTCATTGAATCGACCAGAAATCAGCAAAATGAGGACTAAGCGAATGTAAAATTATTCCTCTAATATTCCTCTTGTGATATAAGGAAGTATGAATGAAAGATCAACTGATTTTCAAAATCTAAAGTACTACAAAAAAGAAAAGAATAACCCTCTATACTTAGTGAAGATAAGCCAGGCGAAATAAAAAAGTCCCTAACCTTTAGATGGTATTTAAATTAGGTGTTCCTTTCAAGGGAGCACCTTTATAACATATCTGCATCATACTGGAATAATGAGTTTTTTTGGGTGCAATTTGCAATGACTGCTACTCATCCTTGCACTCCGCACCAATGGGAAGAGTCCAGTGAGGATTAAATTCCTAGAAACTGCTACCCTTGGTCCAGCTAATGAATCGCCATCACTTTTAACCAGGTTTCACATTTAGGGAAGAACAAAGCAGGCACAGGTCACCTTGGTTACCCTTCCTGCTTCCAACAAGGAACAACCTGAGTCAACGTCTGGGACCCAGCAGTGGGGCTGCATTAGCTGTAGGTTGGATCCCTTATGAATCTACTTTGATCTCCACAAAATTCTGTGGCAGTGAATGCTGGAGTTGAATTATACATTCCTTCACTTGAACTGAAACAAACCACATGCTCCCAGCTTCAGCAGCACTGAACTTTTCAGTGCAGGGAAAAATTGTCCAGATAGCAAATGCTGGCACCTTCTGAGAATTCCTCTGTGTAATAAAGTTCACCATCAGAACTACCTCAGTGAGGTTATTGCTCTAGATTTCCAGTGGCATCATTTCCCATGCAAACACATTCCAAATCAGGACTGTTTACCCAGGGTTTACAACAATATGGTTATCACAATATATTATAAATCGGTTGCTAAATCTATACATGCACACGAGCAGTGACTGCAAAAAGGCATAGAAAGAATATTGGAAATAGATCCCTTTTGCCCTAAGACACAAATCCTTCCCACTTCAAAGATCACAGACAAATTGCAGAGATGTTATCAAGAGAACCACAGCTGCGTTAGTCTAAAACTAAAAATTAAATGCTGCAGTGTGACAAGTAGTCACTCTAGAACGCCACGTTTTGTTCTGTATTCCTGCCCTAGTCACTGCTGATCAGAACATCAAACCCTAAACAGAAAAATCTCTCTTTTTAACCTTTTACTCACACTAACTTTAACTACCACAGCCTTACTCCATGCTGCCACCATCCCTTTCTGAGCATTTAGGTGTAGTCATGGTAGCATGTGAAAGAATAACCATGGAATCACAGTCAAAATCATGTGTCTTACCAGCCTAACAAATTCTGCTTCTATATTCCAGAAAAATGAGTCTATAGTAACTCTGTATCTTCATGTTCTGAACTGTCATCCTTCTCTTTTTTACAGACTTCCCAATAACTATCCTCAGAACTCACTACTGTGATCCCTACCCCACTTCTGTTTTAAGCTTTCTATTTACTTGACAAAATCCCACTGTAGAAGCAAACTGTCTTTTGAGGAAGCTTAACCCCTTTAAGAATTCTCTTTTGCTGTAAATCTGAATGAAAACCTTGGCAGTACATTACATACACCCTGGCATACACCATGCCAGGGTGTTTGCTCCCTTATCTGACTCAAAGGCACAGGACTTGAGTTCTGATTTACCCACTTCAAATAAAATCAGAATCAGGCCAACAGTTCCTGCCAAAAGAGCATACAAACTGAAAGGCAAAGAAGATAAAACAGACTCACTCCAAGGGATTCAGAGAATGGAAGTAGCATAAAGCTTTTTAACTTTTTTTGTATTAGCAGGGAGCGATGCGAGCCTGTGAGTATTCATAGACCTTGTGGAAGCAGCTGGATTTTCAGAAGTATTAAAAGAGAGAGTAGAAACAAGAATGAACTCTTGAAAAAAAAAATCAGAATTACAACTTTAAAATATCTTACCCTACTTCCAAGAACTTTGGTCATAGCTCATGATAAAAACGTGTCCATTTGTTTGGAGAACTCATGATTAACCTCCTGGTACTCAAAAGTTACACTTTGGAGAACACTTGACCAAGCAGTGACGCCCTAGATTTAGCCACTGCTGGTGCTTTATTTGTCCTTCTGATAAATACCTTCTCGTTGGTAATGGGAAGCAAGGGAACTAAACGGGAACTGAAGCGAGGAGGGCCCAAAGGCCGCAGCGCAGCCTGGTTCCAAGCGCAGCTGCAGGGCGGGTGGAGGCAGAGCTCTCCGCAGCGCACAGGGAGCAATATTTTGCGGTGAGCGAGTCTGGCTCTTGTCTGGTCCTGTGCAGTCTGGACCTCAACGGCTCCCATCCTAAAGAATTTCCCTCCAATAGCTTTTTTTTTTTTTTGCCCTTACCCTTTGCATTACTGGCTCACAGGATGTGGCCACACTATCTCTGACAAACGGCAGAAACTGCTAATGCCAGAAAAAAGGCCCTTCTGGGGCTGGGCCTACCCCAGCTGATGCTGCAAGCCTCAGGTCCATGCTCAGAGTCTGCCTTAGTCACACTTTCAGGAAGCAAAGGAAAAACTAATGTTTGCAACAGGTCACACAGCCACAGTAAATCTGTTTTAAGATCAAATCACTTTTAAGATCACTTTGTTTGACAGCAAAAGAAAGAAAAATAAAGGGCAAACTCCAGCCAGTGCAGGAAAGGGTACCTGGAGTTGCTGAAGCGTGCCCGGCATTTTAGTATGGGCTCGAGCTCTTGTTCCAACATTTGGATGGAGCGGACACAAGGAAATCAAACATGATAGAAATCAGACTGCCAAGAGATAACACAAGCCAGCTCTTCCTAAATTTATGAATGCTCCAAGTCAAAACTGCAGCTGGGCTAATAGTCATTGGGAAAGCAAGCATGAGTCACAGGGTTCAGTAGTCTTAAACAACTCTTCATATCATAGCGCAGACATAATCCCAGAATCTCACTGTGTAATTCCTGGACAGCTGGAGAAAGACTTTGGAGAGAAATACGATACACTTTCTTTCCAAAAGCCGAGGCCCTACTCCTTTGACACATCTCTCCAGGCAATGGAAAGAATCACAATCCGATCTCCGTTCACACAGTTGGAGCTGTTATAAATAAGCTGCGTCCACAGGGCAGGACAAGTGCACTCTGCAGCAGGAGGACGCATCTCGCTGCAAGCGAAGACCCCCTCAGATCTGCTCCATCCAAGGAGTCCTGCAGGGTCCGACTGCAACAGTCAAAGACTGGACTGCGGGACATGGGATGGAGTTCTCATGCTCCACTGTGTGGCACAGATTTGTTAGATTAACTAAAAAGTTATGTCTAATTTTGGTTCATGTGATGTTACTGCTTACTCCGTCTGAAACTGTTTACTCTCCTCACTTTCTCCAAGAAATTAAATTCGCATGCATAATCTCAAAATAGTTGGCCTTGATTTACTCCATGGCAGAACCATGGAGAATGTGTAGACTTTACTTTTTCTTACACCCCCCAAAAGGCTTCTTTTTCCAGATGCAAAGAACATATTATTTTCAAAGCAACATGTATTGCATGACATAAAGCATGCCAAGTTTCATGAAAACCTAAATGTGTATATAAAATAAGAGCTATATGGTACTCATACATTAAAAGCTGATCATGAAAGCTAGTTTCTGTTTGTTTCTAGTGATTATGTTCACCCCGAAGTGCTTTTATGTCATTCATTGTAACTGACTGCAATGAGTGATTTGTTTGCTAAACTACAGTAGATCTTTTTGTATGAATCTATTGCATTTTTTTTAATTTTTATGAACAGAACAGAATGTTTATGAACATATATAATGTCTCATACAATTTCTTAGCTTCAAAGTGACGCAGAAAAACAAGTCATCAATCGGCCATTTTACAGTAGAACAAGACATTGTCACCTCTTGCTCCCCATCTGCCTGGTAAGGATAACTGCTGCTCAACTAGCAGCTTTTTAGATGAAGCCTTGTGCTGCCATCCCTGGATCTGCTTTGCTTTGGTTTCCAAATGCCGGCAGTGTTCCACGGCCAGCAGCAGGCCCCTGGGTATTTTGCCTTCACAATGTCCTCCATCAGTTAAGATTTTGATAATCCCATTTTACAGGGCTAAAATGTTGAATTTTTCCAAATATGTCTGATATAAATAAGCCAAGTGTTTTGGAGGAGAATCCAGAAGTATTTAATCAGGCAAAACTTCCATTGATTTCCATGGGAGTCTTGTTGGAGTAAGAACTGAGTGAAGACTTCAAGACTTGGCACATTCCCAATCCCAGCAAACGACGGGCGAGAGCTGATGCCTAACGCATGTTCTGGGGAGGAAACAACTTGGCTCAGTGACCATATTTAAAACATCTTACACTGGAATTTAAGCTCTGCAAGAAGTGAGAAGAACAAAGCTTAAGTTAGTGTCTAAACATCCAAGACGGAGTTCAAATATATCACGAATATTCTTTACACATCTCAGCGTGTTTAGTGGCATACTTACAGTAGAAGGCAAGAACAAGGGATTACGAACAGGCAGGTTTGGATGCTTTATACATAAGTGTGTAGAGGAGGCATCACAATGCACATTTTTTCACAGGTTAGTGATGGTTGGATATTTCATGACTGCAAGGTCATGATATTAGTAAGAAATGTTCACAGTAAGAACAGAGCACAGATTGTCTACCTTTTCTTTAGTTCTCAATTTCTCCAAAAGCGCTGCTGTTCAATCTTGCAAGGCTTTGTGAGGGAGTCTGAAATTTCATGTCCACACATGAAGAAGAGAAATTAACAGATTTACTTGCAGCCATTCCTAAGTGCTAACAGACATAAGAATTTCTCCAGTAGATATTGTTTGCAGTGCACCAGCTTGCCTTATGAAGGTAAATTTTGCAATATATTTCTATTAAAAAAGATAAGTAACAAATAGAATGGTTTAAGGTTTGAATTTCCAGCTCCATCACCTTGTCTCATCCTAGGTAGCACTTCCCTAACGTGTCTGATGTTGCAATTCAGACCAAGGACAGGCAGTTAAGAGGGTGTCTGTCCAAGATGCTGTAGGTTAAGAAACTGCAAAAAATCTCCTTGCAGAAAACTCATCCTTCTCAAACTCCTGCATAGAGGGCATTGCTCCAACGTAGGAGCAATTTTCTTCTCTCCAGAATGCCTTACCTCTCAGGGTGCATGCCACAAAGGGGTTATATTCTTGTAGTATGCATCTTGAAGCATGAGATTTGTGCTTTAATACGCAGTAGTGTTGTGCTGTGTTCAGATCTGTGTTCAGAATGCTATCAAATATTTCCAGGACTACACAGAGAAAGAAAGACAGAGGTAGGAACAGCTTTCAAAGTCTTGATGACCAGGTGCAGGCAAATGAAAACCAGGTGTTACTTAGCTTTTTTTTTTTTTTTCCCTAGGCAAAAGTTAAAATCTGGATTGCACTTGAAGCAGGAAGATTTTTCTACTTTATTTCTAGTTGGTTTGACTTGCTTCTCTTTGGGATGTGCGCTTCTCTTTCAGAGAAATGTCTTTCTGCCTGCACAAGCATTTGTTTCGCAGTTAGAACACACTCCCCTTTTCCCCCCCCAAAAGATTTGAATGATAATCGCAGCAAAAAATAATTTAAAAAATCTTAAAATATCTAGATATTAATTTGAACATAATATGACTTCTTTTCCACATATAAAAGATGTGGTGACCCACTCTTTTTTTCCCCTCTAAAGATTTGAGATAAAAAAAAAACCTCAGGTAAAAAGAGCTTCAACATACATGTGAAAATTATTCTGTCCCAATAAAGACATCATTTTCACCATGTATTTCACAGTTTCAAGCTAGGCAACCTTCTCCCTCAGCAGTCATGCCTCCTCCATGTAAGCAGACACACCGTTGTCCTGCCTCTCCTCCTGCACACTCAAGACCTCTCAAGAAAAGGAAAGGGGGAAAGAATTAGCTAGAGGAACATTGGCACGAAAGAGGGGCAGGCAAACCCTGAGTGACACTGCCTGGAGGATCAAAACGTCTCCCCTCAAAGCGAGCTTTGCTTAAGTTGCAGACACTCATTCTTCCAACCACCTCTGCATTATGCTTGCAAGAACGTAGCCTCGTCCTGCAAAGATTACTCGCATGCAGAGTCCCGTGTTCCAGGGGATAAATGCCTCCAAACTCGTGCTCCTAGCTAGGAGTGCTATATGCCAACGCTGTCAGGAAAAGTCCTTGTAATTCTCCTGGAACTAGGCAGTTGAGTGGCTCTGCCTCTTGAATTGCACAGAATGAAACAAGAGCAGGCCTGACTAAAAAGAAAAAATAAGTACAAACATTACATTTTCTACAGGCATTAACTACTCGGCCTCCCTGTATGTCGTATGTGATGTAATTATGGGACATGGAAACAGATGTACAAAGATAAATGCTCCTTCTTCACATTTTCTTATTAAAACTACAACAGCTGTAGTTGATGCACCAAGGTGATGGTGCTAAATGTGCTACTGGAATTTCTTGCTTGAATGGGAGGGAACTATTCTGAAATTTAAATTCATTCTTTAAGGAGATGTGCACTTTCATAACAGCTATGTTATGGGATGTTACCAGGTTGCTACCATCATTCTGTAATTCCAAAATCTTGTTACTGAAGCTTCCTTTTCAGACTTCCTTGCTGACAGTAGAGGTGGCCCATGCCGGGCATTGCACATCAGCTTCTTTTTATTCAATGCGATTTGAAACAGAAATCCAACCAAACCTGACCAATACTAAAAATCTTTACTACCTAGCTCCTAAATGGGATTATGATAGGACATACAATTCTCCATACAAAAACACACGCATTCAGCACACAGCTGTGTTCCTGAAGACCGTAATGTCCTTAAGAGCATAAACACGTGCAGCACTTGGCACATTTCTCCTTTTCAAACGCGCTTCAGGCAGTTTTACAGCACTACAGTGCGCACAGTCCTAGCTCACGTCCTTGCCCCGGGATACCAAACATTTTGCACAACAGGAGCGTACCCTGGTCGGTGAAATACTCCTTCTATTACCGCTTTCATGCTCCAGCCTCCCCAGGTGAGGCAGCCCCGCTCAGCAGATACGAGGACCAACTTTTTTAATGTAAAAAAAGTCTTTCTCCGGCAGTATCTCCATTAACAGGAAACAAGGACCAACAGCAACGCGGCAGCGGGTGCCAGGGGCGCTGATCCTCTCCCAAGGTGCAGCCACAGCCAGCACGTCTCTGCGCACACAGGGCCTCGGTGATGGTTTAACGCTGCAAGAGCTGCCCAGGTGCAGCCCCTGCGCAGGGCAGGCAGCTCCCACTTCTCCCCCGGGGCAACATTACTTTGAAATTGTTCCATGCAGTCATTAGACGTGAGCTTGTTGTTATTGCTTTTAAAAGACATAATTTATTCATTTTCTGCTTTCAAGAGCTTAAGACCGGCTGTGAATTAAAAAGTCATCTCCGAAACCTATTAAGGTGATTCACCAAGACCTGCTTTGCTTTGTTAAACAAATTGACTTAAGTCCTTGTATTTATTACTAAAAGCAAAATGAAATAAAATAAGCAACTCCCCATCCACACACTCCATATATGTGTCCTTTGCACGTTCCATGGGTAGAGATTAATCAAACCTCTTCATTAAGCTGTCCTGGGGAAAAAAAGACCCTATTATATGGACACATTTTTTGGTAGTTTTAAGAAATGAGAAAGTATTGACAATGAAATGTCAATGAAATTGCTGCAACGGTGAGCTTGGAAAACCTTCCCATGTTAATATTATCATCAAATTTTTCTATCTAATAAAATAGAATGTATGTAGCAGCATTCCTGTAAACTTGCCTGCCTATCTGATTTTTTCTTTTAAACAAGGTGCTGCTTCTACATCAAGTGTTAGAGATAACATCAAATAAACGAAAGCCAAATATCTCAGTATTTATTTGTCTACAGCTAATTTACTGAATACATAGCTCCCTAAATTAATAGATTTTATAGCAAAATAGACTACTGTGATCATCGCATTTGATCTCCAGGGTAAAACAGGCTGCAGAACCTCAACCATTAATTTTTGCATCAAAACCATTATTTATGTTTGATCCACACAACCTCTTTTAAAAAGAAACCAAGTCTTACAAAGACTTCAAGTGATGGAGAAACCAACATGTCCCTAGGTAAATTGTTCTAAAGACTAATACACTGCTCCAGTTAAAAACGGGCACATCAAGTCTGAATTTGGCTGCTTCCAGCTTCTAGACATTACACATTGTTACATCCTTTTCTGCCTAAAAAGCTACATTAAAGATGTCAGTGGTAATTGTGCGAGTTCATCTACGCTAACGTATAGCCTTTGGTGTCGACACTAATCAAGGTTAGAGGACTTCAGCAATATCTAGATCCACAGCGGGAAGTCAAGGTTCAGTCAATGCAGAAATCTCTTGCCTTTGTGCTTTTGATGAAATTTTAATTCCGTTTGGGTGCAGGTCTCTTTCTTTTATTGTTTTGTGTTGGAGATGATTAAAATGAATGTTGAAAAGAAAGACCCGCTGCTAGTTTTTGATTAATGTGGTGTTATTTACTTGTATATGTTGATACAAGAAAACTCAAAGCTTCTTACAGACTTTTAAGTGTTTATAAAACACAGCAATTACTCTTGTCAGCACACATGACCGATGATACTTAGTCTGTCTAGATTTTACAGTTTAGCATAAGGCATGAGGCCTGGCCCAAATAGCTGTAGGCCAAACTGATGGTTAGCGTAAGCTGGCACAGTTTACCTCTTTATATCAGCAGCAAATTTCATCCAAATATAATTAATGTGGTGCAAAATGTAAATTACTTCTCCTTTTTAAAGGACTTTGGTTTAAATACTCTAAACTCCTTCATAAACAAAATGAAAACATGAAAGATGCTTAGATCTAGATGTGTGTTAGGAAATTCAGGGAGATTTGTTTAAAGATTTAGAGATTTGTTAACAAAAGGTGCCACAAAATATAGGGCAAATGGATAAATACTGCCTCTCTCTAAAACAACAGTTTATATAGATTTAAGATTCCAAACTCCTCTGGCCCTACATGCCTTCAAATGACCAACGTCTGTTTAAAATCTAGAAATAGAAGAACTGTCTTGGACAAAGTGCCTCTCAGAAAAATGCAAACAGAACAATCAGCATACGATCATCATATGATGCATTTAGTTCTCTGAGCTTTTATGAAAACGAAATCAGCAGTGACTGTATAATTAATGTTGAGACACATATTTAAGCAAATAGAATTCAGTCTTGCTGAAATATGTGAATGATTGGATTTAGTCCCCAAACAAGACACAGCAGTTCTTCACTGGG
The DNA here is from genome assembly GCA_013389825.1 of Crypturellus undulatus. Taxonomy (NCBI): domain Eukaryota; kingdom Metazoa; phylum Chordata; class Aves; order Tinamiformes; family Tinamidae; genus Crypturellus; species Crypturellus undulatus. The sequence goes on from VWPW01000040.1 coordinate 763,862, forward strand.
CAATCTGGAGCACAGCTGTGGGGAGGAGATGGGGGGAGGAAGCCTTTGGGGGGAGTCGGAGGGTATCGGGACTCGGTAAAGTCAATAATCCTGTCACAAGCAAGAGTTAGTCTCGAGTCTGCCAAAACAGTTCACTGTGTTCTTCCTAGAACTGCCAAAAAAGAGGTTCACCCACATATTTGTAACCTCCTCAAAGACAAAACAGCCCGGCAGTTGTGGATTGAGTTCTTGTTCTAGCACAGTATAAAAATAATTTTGCTTTCTTGCAGCACTCCTGCGCACTAAGCATGAGGAGCTCTGCCCCACGCAACCAGTGACTTCAGCCTCGGCAGTGGCGGTCCCCGGGGAAGGAGCTACCGAGCGCGTTTGTCAGGACTGGTGCTCAACGCTGTTACGCACGAGTCAGAGCACTGCTACATGCTCAGCAATAGCCAGTACAAGTCTCCTCTTTATGCACTCTCCAGCACAGCCCACTTGAACATAACTTGAACTGAAAGCCTGTCCTCACATTAATCATGTACTTCAAAGCCACAGGCGCATTCCCAGCGATCCAAACACAAACCTCCAAGCTCGGTCACAGAGGGAATGAAGGTTTGGGCAGAGGGAGGAGATATGTGCGCCATAAAACGGGCTAGGCTGAATGGCTAAGGAGCAACTTGTAATTGGGACTTCAAGGGCTGGGGAAGTCTAACTGGCCGTTCTGTGTTTTCTAATGCTTGCGCGGCTAATCTGCGCGCTCCAGAAACCTGGCCCGTCCTCGGCCAGGGACCGCGGAGCAACAGCTGCACTTCAAAAGCCGCGCGGCTCTCGGAGCGGCTTGTTCCCCTTCACACGTTTCCCCGCCAAAAGGGAACATATGGCCCACTGTTTGGATATTTCCCAACCTAAATTTTTGCTTGATTAACTTCATCCAACTACTCCCATCACAAGCCCTCATAACACCCCAGACAGTTACTCTCCTTCCTTTACATACACCCTTCAATTAGCTGTAGATGCTCATGTGTCTTCTTAATCATCATATAGCTGCGTTCCTCTAGCTCTTTTCATCTTTCCTCACCATCATCTTTTCGTGTTCTTTAATCATGTTTGTGGCTCTCTTCTGAATTCCCTCCAACTTCCTGATATTTTTGTCTGATCTCCAAGTGTCCAGAGCAGCCCCATGTCCTACAGGCAGCGTCACATCCCTCCGGAGAATCCCTCTCTGCAGACTCTGCTTGCACAACACCTATCACAGAGGCAGCTGAGCTGTTTTTAGTGTGCCGAAGAACGTGAGCAGTAGCAATACTCCCCTCCAGACCTGTGATACTGAAGATTCCTGCCTTTTTGAACCTTTCATGCCATCCCATCACAAGCTCCTGTTCAGTTCCCATCCAGCGCTATTCTCCAAACAAACACGTGGCTGTGCGGGGAGCCTGCAGGTGCCTGGATGCTCTGCCAAAACACTGCTGCAGGGCCCAGCTTGTCGGGCAGGCCCTTGGCACAGTGCAGAGCTTCCCTGCGCGCGGCCTGGACCAATGCCCACACGGGGCACCCGGCTGGCACGTGCCTTGGCCCTTAGGTCCTACCTGCTGCCTCCATGGGGAACCCGACTGTGCTTGAGCTGGACCCAAGTTCAGCTTGACCCATCCAAAATGCCATCGAAGCTGCGGTATGCAGTCTGCTCATGCACTATTTGAGTGGGATCCAAAGTCTCATAATTTATACATTTTAAACAGTTAGTTTTTTCTTCCCCCTCAGTAAATGGGTAACAGGAAACAGACAAAGCTCCTTAACTTTTCTTTAATCTTCCTCACTAGTGAAGTGAAAATCAAACGATAATTGTCTGGATGATCTCATTATTGTCAACAAAACTGAAACCTTGAAGTCCACATACACTGAAATGCTGATACATTAAACAAAAAAGGGAACTGTGCTTACATGTTGTTCAATAAATAAATAAGAGCTATAGAGAGATCCATGATGAATGAGCACCCTGGGAGGGCTTCAGCTTGTCAGAATTATACAGTGACATTAATCACAGCATAACAGCATTGCTGCAGGCTTCCAGTGCAAAGTCCTCATTATATCTTCAAAACAAAACAACACAACAAAGAACCAAATCCCCACAACTTCCAAGTTCCTCAAAGTGCTATCTCAACTAACAGCCCTTTTCAGCAGAACACAAAACTCCAAATAAGCTCGTCTGCCTCCCCTAAAGAAACGCATACAGCAGAAACCTGTCAATCTAGTTGGACCATCCAACCGAGGCTGCATTTCCACATGATCATCCTACTTGTGTATTAAATTTGCAGTACTCTTCATGCAGTGTCAGCTACATCAGCCAAGCAAAATTTTGTATTTCAGAGCACTAAGACCTCTCCAAACAGCATGTATAGAAGTATCTTCAGCTGGTTCAAATATGCCTGGATAATGTGTTTTCAGTCTAAAAGTTAGATGAATGGGACCTAAGAGTGTTGACCATCTTATGAGTTAGGTCCATTAAATTCATCTCCTTCCTCAAACAATACATATATATATATACACACACACACACACACATCACACATTTGGCAAATGCAAACAGATCTACTAAGACAGCCACAGTCAATTTCTGTCCGACCAAGTCAAAAGCCCCAGTCATTTTTCATCAACTTATTCTTCTATTTTTAAAGTAAAAAAGTTTGGAAAGAAGATTTTTGTGTTGTAAACTGTCTATTCAAGTCTACCAAAATCCCAGAAATAGGAACACAAAAATATAACAATGTGAATGATGAATAAAAGAACTTTCTAACCTTCAAAGAAGTTTCTGGTTCAAGTTTCTGTAAGGCATTGAATCACTTCTAATTCTCTCCTAAATACTTTGCTTACCTGCAGGCTGGGTCTACAGGAAGAGTTTTGCAGATGAAATTTCCATTGTAGCTGACCAGATTGTAGATCGCTTCAGTCGTGTCCAGCTTAATTTCACAGAAGCATCACCTATACTATACAGTACTATTGTGAGGTCTTACAAATTTGGAAAAAAAAAAAAAAAGGCACTCTATTTCCAGAAAGAGAACTTCAGCATCCAAGTAAGCACATGGATTTTCAGGAGTTCACTGCATTTGGTGCTGAGCTGCTTTTAATGTCTTGTATATACTTAAGTATCTAGTGGGATTTGAGTAGTATTGAAAAATCTGGTCCCAGTTACGGGTACTGAGAACATAAAAAACCTACCCTTGGTATAGACAAAGCCTTAAACGCCATTGATCTTTTTCTTTCCCATTGAGCTCTAATCCTGTATCAGCAGAACAAAGAATCAGTACTGCATGGCTGAGAAGTAAAATTTTCCTCCACACCTGCAGGTCATTCCTCCTGGGCTCCCTCCATTGATAGCCAAAAAAAAGTTATTTGCTTAAAAACTAATCATGTGGTGCAGCTGAGCTCCTTCTCTTCCAGAAGAAAGGCAGCTGAAGTTAGGCCTCTGTTTCCCTAGGAATTCATGCGAGAGCTGGGTTCAATCAGTGGGATCAGCTTGCAGAATCAGGGCCGTGACTTGCTTACTGTTTGTTTGGTCTAATTAAAAACAGATATCTTAGATATTTTTCTTCTTTTCAAGGAAACACATTGTAGGCTGAAAGCCTTCCATAAAAAGCATCACATGAATGCAAAGTATTCATACACAGTAAAAGATTTGCATTTAAGAGAAGAGGAAAACGCACTAATTCAAGAGATCATTTCTTTCTAAGTAACAATTTCTTAAAAGCCACCGTTTTGAGGTGGGATGAACTGAAGAAAGGTTCTATATAGTCCTTCATGGCAACTGATTCTGCTGAGGACTTAATGTCCTCTTATCAAAGCCTCCTCTGCAAGGAAGGACACATTTATTAAGCCTGACAGAAAACCATTAGGAGCAGGAGATAATGCTCACAGCTCTGAGCCAGAGGGACTTGAAAGGCTAAACCACAGGTGTGCTCAGCAATGCTCCCCCCTCCATAAAAGAGAGGCTGGGAGGAAGGAAAAACCCCAGGATGGGGATTTGGTCAGCCCTTTGGAAGATGAAGTGCATCCCTTCTCCTTTTCCAGCAAGCTGCACAAAAGCACAAGAGCTCCAGCTGCTCCTCCCACCCGGAGCTCCCTTTCCATTCTGCGTCCCCTCTCGGTCCATTAAACCTTTTGGCATATGGGGTGCCTCCTAGTCCTTGGGATTCTCGCACCGTGCTGCCTGCTGCGATAACCCCTGGTGCTCCGCGCTCCCCTTCACGTCCTGGGGCTGACCCTCCAGCCAGGCGCCGCTGCAGCGCCGTGGGCTGCCTTTGGAACATGGTTTGCCACGGATTTCTTCCCCTTCTTACACAGCTTTCCTTAGTAGGAACGGTTCTATCTCGGAATGAGAGCCGCTTCTCTTTATATACATGGTTCAGAGGAGGGAAGTGGATCGGAGCCTGGACTGTCTGAGTCCCAGGGACAGTTTCCAGCCCTGGCTGGAAAGGGCAAAAGTGATCTCCAAAAGGTGTGCTCTAACCTGATATGCAGCTTGCTAAGGGGTTAGGTAAGTGCTCCTCTACTGAATGGCAGTGCTTTACAGAACACCCAAACCAGTCTCTGTGGGACGGCACCACACGGGCAACGCACACGAGCTGTCTGAGCAGCCTCTGCTCCGCCGCAGCTCAACGAAATGCTGAAGAATGGGAGCTGCAGCGGGNCCTGGACTGTCTGAGTCCCAGGGACAGTTTCCAGCCCTGGCTGGAAAGGGCAAAAGTGATCTCCAAAAGGTGTGCTCTAACTGATATGCAGCTTGCTAAGGGGTTAAGTAAGTGTTCCTCTACAGGTAGGGCTGTCAGACGGAATGACAGTGCTTTACAGAAGACCCAAACCAGTCTCTGTGGGATGGCACCACACGAGCTGTCTGAGCAGCCTCTGCTCCGCCGCAGCTCAACAAAATGCTGAAGAATGGGAGCTGCAGCGGGAATAGCCCACAGCTCCCTGCAGAAGCAGCTGTAGGGCGGCAGGATTGCTCGAAGTCCTACACCTTTCCTGCTAGGGGAAAAAAAGGCACAACAGGCTGTACTGCTCTTTTTGCTTTTTATATGAATACTTACCAGTTTTTAATAACAATAATCACCTAGTCGATACCTAGATGTAAGGAAAATGCTCTGCAAAAGTCTGCAAACTCTACTTTTTGCTTCCTCCTATCCGCATATTTAAACTTGTTCTAATTATCTTACTCTTATGATCATTCAAAAGTTCAATAAAGGTCTTGTGCATAACTGAACTTATCTGTATGTTAATGCTAGTGTAGTTTGTATTTAAAAGCATGACAACTCCATAAATCAGAAAATGGAGATAATAAACATCGCTGAAGAGTGCTTCAGATGATAGTGGAATATTTACAAATATAAATTTGAACTCCTGATCTTAAGGCTCTCATGTTACTCTAATTACTATGTAACTGGAGCTCCCAGCATATACAAATATGTTTAGGGATTTGTATAAATAAATTCACTTAAAATTACTTCTGCATTCTTCTGGACAGGAAAAAATATCTTCAAATACCAGGCGTATTATATGGATTGCTACCAAACAATCTGATACAATAGTTAAATGTTGTCCAAAGACAAATTTCATATTTGCTCCTTAATGAAACCTCTTGCAACTACTTAACATTGTTTAATGTATTTCCAGTACGTTCATTTATCCTTTAATCCACTGTTCACACTTACGTCTCTTCGAAGTATGTCCCACGCTGAATACTCAGTCAGCTTTGAGGCAGGCTAGGCACAGCGGGTCCAAAAGTGGAATTTAGGTGCCTTTAGTGGCAGAACTGTTGCTGAAAACTGAAATCAAATTATGATGGTCTAAGAGGAACTGTAGAGTTTGACAAAACAAATTCACTCAGCCTTCTAGTACAGGAGAAGGGAGGTATCCTGGCCCACAGCTGGGTACCCTGGGCATTCGTAGACACATGAAAAGACAGAAGAAAAGCAGGAACAAGCAAGCCACACATCAGGCCTGAGGAAAACAGGACTACAGTGTCATGGCACATGAGGCCAGAAAAAGTCAGGAAGGTATCTAGTTCCCAAAGCAGGATGAAATGCACTCTCCTGATTTCTGAGAGGTGTTTAACTAACGACCTCCAAAGCAGAAGTTCTGGTACCTTAGTACATTAGTCCTTTTTAGTAATCTTAGCTATTAGAAAGCTTTTATTTTTAATGTTAATCCAGAAGTCATTTGGTACAAATTAAGCCCATCATTTCTCTTTCTGTTATACGAGTAGGAGGTAGGTTATTTCTTCTTTTCAGCAGCTTTTGCACATTTGCATGCTACGTCTATTTGTACTCTTCTACTAATGAACCCTTCTTTCAACCACTCCTCCTAAGTCCTTTTTGTAAGACCTCTGATCACTCCTACTGCTTTCCTTGGATTCTTTGNCCTTTTTAGCTATTAGAAAGTTTTTGTTTTATTTTTAATGTTAATCCAGAAGTCGTTTGGTACAAATTAAGCCCATCATTTTCTCTTTCTGTCATACGAGTGGGAGGTAGGTTATTTCTTCTTTTCAGCAGCTTTTGCACATTTGCATGCTACGTCTATTTGTACTCTTCTACTAATGAACCCTTCTTTCAACCACTCCTCCTAAGTCCTTTTTGTAAGACCTCTGATCACTCCTACTGCTTTCCTTGGATTCTTTGCAATCTGTTCACACCTGTACGACTCTCCAGGTAAGGCTCTATGTGTGAGGACTAGGAAGAAAGATCAATGACTTTCTTATGCAATATTCTCTTATGCAAGACAAACACATTCCTGACACTTTCAGCTTCTGAACTACTACAGCCCTCAGGTATTTCTGCAGTGAGTACTGTCTACTGATGGTCCCCACCCATCATTGCACGGCACACCAAGTCTACTAGAAGTCTATGTTGTCTGGGGACATTTTTCCAGTCCTACAAACTCATTTTGAATTCTAACATTCTCCACTAACCTCCTTGCAGTCCCTCGCTGCTCTGTATCCAAAAGAACAGCAGCAAAATATTCTTTACTTCGTCACATATTCAGTAAGTTACTAAACCATACCAAATCCGGAACAGACATCTGTAGGATCTCAATGGCCACTTAGTGATTACTCTTCAAGTGCTCTTTTTGAACTGATTTTGTACTCACTCTGGAGCTCCCTCCTGTGATCTGTGCAGTACAAATCACTTGAGAGCAGACATCTTGCATGCAGCTTTGTGACAGTTCTACAATAATTAGAAAGTGTTTGAAAAAGGTGGTAAATGTTTATTTATTCACAATGTTTTTCTCCTCTGCTTCCTGTTTTCTCTCTGCCTCTGTGAAGCAGAATCTTATTGGTTACTAGTTTTAAGAACCCTTTTTCAGAGTAAAAATTGAGGAAAATTGTTTTCCAAACCCAGAAAGACTCAAAAAAGGACTAGGATTTTTCCATCAGTAAAACGAGATTTCTTGAAAATAATGGATAAACAATGAGTTGGATTATATTTAAAATGATGCTTCCTTTAGCTAATTTTTTATATGCTCCTCTCATTCAAGGACCTGAAACTTTGGATCTTGTACTTAACAGAACAGACCTCCCAAGTTTGTTGGGCTTAAATCTGTGATTTTTGGTCAGTCTGAGATCTGAGGGCCATCTAAGTTCCAACCCGATAATACACCGATAATACCAAGATGCCCTAAAAGAATTCAAATTCAAATACTAGATGTATCCACGTGAGCAATTACAGTGCCCAGCTGACACGTGACGCTCCCCTCTCATTTTGTCCTCCCTTTTTCTTCTGAGTTCAGGAATGCTTAGAACAACAAGCACAACAAAAATGCAGGCCTGCTTACTCTGGTTTCCCTGGGAGATCAGAAGGACAAGTGACAAACTAGCTGATTTGAGGCATCTGAGAGATTGCACATGTGAAACCCTATTAACTGAGTTGGGAATTCTTTCCTGCCAAAACCGAGCCTGCCTCGGTATTTGTACACGCTTAGCAAAATATAGCCGCCCTTGCCAAGTTCTGGCCTGCTCCACGTGTGAGGTTTTATGTAAATTCTTTAATAGCTGATTTTGGTTACAGGCTCATAACTATTAAAGCAAGATGGAGAGGAGGGAGGTCATGGAGCCTCTCAAAGCCTGGAAGGAGGTGCTGGTATGTCAGGTTTGGGGTGGAAGGTCCCATTGGTAAATTCGAGCTGGTTGCTTAGGCCCATGGGCTCAGGCTCAGGTTTGGGTTAAACTGGGGCCAGCATGGGCCTCTCCTGCACGGCTCCTGCTGCCTCCGTCTCTTCCTGGGTAGCTGCAGGCACGGGCAGCACCACTGCCTGGCGAACAGGGGCTCCCATGGGCGAAGCAGGGAGCGTCCATCCCCATGGAGAACCGGAACTGCAGCAGCCTGACACCCTCATGTTGCCGAAGACAAGTCAGTCAGAAAAGGAGCTGACACCAAGCAGCCCCAGTCGTGCCTGAGGCCTCTGGGCGCTCTCGTGGTAATGGAAATACAGAGGACGTTTCCCGGGAGAGCCTGGAGTCACTAGGAGTTGCTAGGAGCCTGTCCCTGCTCCCTGCTCCCAGCCGCTAAAGCTAAAGACCCTCAGCCATCCTGAAGCACCTGCACCAAAAACACAGGGATAGCGCTTCAAACCCCCATACTCCTACGGCAGAAGTCAAGCCAAAGCAATTCTTCCTTAAATATAAGGAAGCAAAAGGAAGAAGAAAGCAGACACAAAGGCTTCCCCCGCTTCTTTCTGCAGGTCCCCTTTAAACAGATTGCTCCCTTCCCCCTACAAAAAGAAAAGAAAAGAAAAAAAAAAAGCTGTTTAAACAAACAACAGATGTTGTCTAAACTAACGGCATTGTAAGTGCATACTAAAGACATATGTTGTCTTCTACCTAACCATATGTCCTTCCCACACATGTACTTTGGTTCCAACTTTGGTAGTTTTAGATGTCCTGGAAAAACAGAGTGAGGGTGCACAGAGAGGGTTATGCTCCAAAGTTCTCAGAAAATCCCCTAAGATTTGTTTGATAGATGACAGAGCCTTTAAATTAAATAATGTAAATAAAAAAGTTCCAGGAAACAGGAATTACCTATAAGAATTAAAAGGAGTTTTAAGTATAGACTGCATCTCTGACTAGGGATTGCCACATAATTGTTCCTTGTAAATTTGCCAAGGTACAACATTAGATTAAACTCCCCTCCGGCCCATCACAGTGATTCATTACAGCAGTCTTTCTTTTACATTTATCGTAACTTGGTCTACTTGTCCTAAACAACAAACTCCCAACTTTGCTTTACAAAGTAAGGGATTATACAGTGTTCCTCCTGACTTCCAAATGTAATATTCCTTCCCGGCTGATAAAGTTGTGTGCTGTCAAACGTAAAGCTTAAGTGTACTGGAACTATTAGAGCTGGAAAGTAGGGCTTGGAAAATATCACCGGTTCTGCTTTGGCATGGAAAGCTGCTGCTGCTAAGCGGACGCTTGGAGGATTAAGAAAAGATCAAGAGGTAGAAGATCAGAGATCTGGCCAGCTGCTAACATGCAGCTCCAAAGGGCGGGCACTCCCATCCTTTCCTGCGACTGCAGCAGGAGAGCTACAGAGAGCTCAGACAGACTCTGGCTTAGCGTCTTTCAATATTTCACTCTTCACATAGCTACATAAATCCAGGTAGCCTGAAATGATTTTTAAAAAATCATCCAACCAAACGGCATTTTTTTTTATTTTAATTAATATCTTCAGTAGCTTTGACTACTCTTTTCCTCCCCCTAGTTCCCTCTACATTGAACCTGTAATTTGCACATTCACATTGTTTTCAGTGCTGCTACAGAGCAGCCTTTAAGACATTTGGGGACAAGGTGGTGGCAGAGCTTCTCCTGCGCTCAGCATGGTTATGGCACCACAAACCCCGTGCTGTTCTGGATGCCCCTCTCCAGGAAACAACATTTTTGCAGAAAGACTGAAAGAACCCGCTTAGACAACTACATCAACAGCAAGCTATTTCATCTACACTCTAGTGAAGAAAGGACTTTAGGTATTGTCTTCAGTCTCTTTCTTTCACCATCTCCTTCCCCCAGCCTTTAAAATACAAAGGCAGAATGCTTTTATGGCTACCCTGGTTAAGTACAGAACAATCACCTTTTTAAAGTACATAAATAATTGAAAATATTGAAAATATTTGGAATTCCAGTATGTTTCCTTGTACATAATGTTTTTAATCTAAATTTAAGTAATTATATGGAATATGTCCTGCCCTTCTCTGCACTGACTGACTACAGTGGCTCAGGTGTCATTTTGCTGCCTTTGAGAAGTGAGAGAAAACCAAAACCTGCTACCTGCAAAGGACTAGTTAGTCAGTCAACCAGCCACTTACTGAAGTTATTAATTTAAATATGTTTTGACATACTGTCCACATTTAACACTATGCTTTAACACTATACCATTTCCATATTTTGAATGAGAATATTGTTATTATGCAGCACACATACATAATTAATAGCAAGAGAAGAAGTTGGTCACAAAACTTCACAGCTCCTGTCCTTATCTCACTTGTATACAGACCAATATTTGACAGGAGGGTCACATCTGTCTTAATATTTAATGCTTAATGCATGTTCATTTCAGATAGCAAAAACTGGAATTCAATTTTGATGCATGGAGTTCAAGACGGGCTTATCTTTATGCAGTATTTAGAGAAATATTACAGAAATTGAAAAGATTGTTTCCACTGAGCAAAACTCACAGAATGATGAATTTCACTCAAAAGGTCCTCTTCATTTTCAGGCTCAAGAAAAGCCAGGTATTTTTGCCTGTGTTTTTTCCTTGGCCACAGAGCCAAGATACATTTCTTAGCTATAAATACAAGCCAAGTGAACTGCTGGGGGAGGCCCACCATACGCCCAGTTTTCAGGTGGAGCTCTGTTCACTTGTCTGTAGCCACTGAGGGGGTTTGTTCCAACCCCCTCTTTGGTTGTAGTTTGACTCAGGAAGTCAAAATCCAGAAGAGATTCTCTTTGCCTTCTCATACAGCTGTAACATGTTTTGGTCTGTTGTAGAGTTGACGATCTAAACTTATCCCCCCTCCTTATGATTTATGAAAAATCTTTTCTCTCTTCTACCTTTTCTTCTCTACTTATGTTCATTCAAAGAGCTATAGGCGAGTGGGCTCAAAGCCAATCTTGACATCTAAGTCTATCTTTTCTTCAAGAAAGCGTCAGAACCAGAATAAGTAAGGATTTTTCAGCTTCCCCTGTCAGTTCTGATGCTCCTTTAATTATATACTGATTTTCCCATATACATATGTAGGAGAATTAATTAAAAGTCTATGAGAACACTTCATTAATCCCTAGCCATAAATATGATTTTTCTACGAAAATAGAAAAAAAAAGACTTTGTTTTTCTCATGCTCAGTGTACACCTGATTCAGTCTTGGAGAAATGTCAGTTCTGAGGTCTGACAGTACCACAAGCAAGCACTGCACTTGTTCTAAATATCTGCCTTTAAAAAATAAAACTGTTATGGCATAATGCCTAATTACCATTGCATGAGAGCCAGGTCCTACTGTGGACAGGGAAGTGGATAGAGAAAGTGATTTTAATACTGTTTTCTGTTTCCCAGGCCTTGAGGATTAGATCCTTGCCTCTAATGAAATAAATATCTTTTTAGAACCCCTTACAACATTGTAATATATTTTCTCCTGAAAAAAATGTAATTCCTACAATCAACCATGAAGATAATTTCTTAAATGACTTAAGGACAACATTTTAGAAAAAAATTGCATGAAATTCATTACAGTTTTACAGGCATGCAACTAACAAAGTCGTACCAAACATGGACTACTAAAACACCCATTCCCCACTGCAGTCTGGCTTTCTCAGGGAGTACGAGTAGCCAAACTAATTTTCTGTTTCCTTGTTTGCTTCTAAGTACCTGAGCTCTTTGAAATTCAGTATCTTATCTCCACTAAAACAATGTCTCCTAAAATAACAAAGGTTGCATCTTATGTTTCTATGAAACACTTCTAATAGACCACCCACTTTGCCTGCCTGATCTCCTCGACACGCTCAGCAGTTGTGTGTCAGCATCCAGGTTTCTGCAGGTTTTCCCATTTGTCAGTGCAAATTTAAGAGGTTCCTCTGTCAGCACCATTGCTGAAACACTTTAGAAGGAAAATTGGCTGATGTTACCCAGCAATACTGGGTGACCAGGCTATTCACCTTGTTTGCTTCAGAACCACCAGTGACTTCCTCGTCACAGGCATGCTTTAAATCAGTTCAAAAGCTGTTTGAAAGGCACCCACAAAAGCTGAACGTCTAGAGAGCCACCATTCTTCAGCAGTTAGATCAAGAATGCACATCAATAAATTAGCCACGCACTGTCCTTTCAAGTGGGTATACTTTATGGCACCTCTGATGTCAGAGGCACTCCAGCTTGCAAGGGGATGAGTGTAAAGTTTACGCTGGTGATAATTCGGTGTTTACTTCCAGATAACAAGTTAGCATAAGGAAACAAAAGTTGCCACAATGCACAGATGGAATGTGACTGAGATAAAGGGTGAGCTCAATTATGTGAATTTTCACAAACCCAAACAATCACGGCAGGTTTGCAGGGTCCTACTTGGCAGCCTTCCCTTCTGGTTTCCAGTCGTTCACACAACCCCACACCGGTTCATGCTAATGGAAAGACAACATTACCTTCAGATCTAGCCACAAGCCATGACAGTAACGCCTGGGCTATCGCACAAAAGACTGATGCCTCATACCCTTCCACTGTGAGCGCCTACGATGGCTGCTCAGATACACCAGAATCAATTCAGATGCCTATGTAGTGCTTAACTGTCACTACAGTATGAAAACTAGCAGTCCCTCTTTTAAAACACTTAAATACAGGAGTCTTGGCTTTCATACTTCACGATGGAGCACTTGAAACCGAGCTGACAAGGTCAAGTATTCATAATCGTCAAACGAAAAGTTGCAATTAGAGCTGAGTTTTTGGATTCCAACCTACCGAGCAGACTGAGCAAACTCTCTCATTCAGTGATTAGTGGGGGGAATACAGAAGGGATCATCAATGGCCTTCAAAAGCCTGTGTATAAATGCTTCCACAGGAAGGGGAAAAAAGGAAAAGAAAACTGGATAATTAAAAAAAAAAAAAGTTGCTCAGTTGCTCATAGCCTTCCATTAGCAAAATAAAAATAAATGAGTAACTTCATACTCTTTATTGACTGTCTTGAGTAACCAAAATTACATATGGATTCCAAGAGCCAGATGGCTGCAAAGATGAAAGCACAACTAACAACTCCGGGTAATTTTACGATGTGCACTAAAGAGCTACGAGGGCGCGCGGGAGCAGGAAGGCGGCTGGGCAGAGCGGGGGCCCTTGTGCAGGAGCCAGCCAGGCCAGGGACACGGCTGCAAGGAAGCTCCTCGGTGCACCCGCGACGGCTCTTTGCTCCTTCTGGAACCCCCACACGCGCTGCTACCCCAACACGGGCCACGGTCCTCGAGCAGCTCTGACGTTTTTACCCCTTGCTGCCGTTCTAGAAGGCTAATAAATATAATATGTATTTTCAGGAATTTGCAGAAGGATGGGCATTGACTGCAGTCTCAATGACTGCAAAAAGAGCCTTGGCCGCCAGTAGTGTTACAAATAATGACCCTTATTTTCACAATATTCATCGACCTTCTATTATTTTTTAACTTGCAGAGACCTTCAGCAGGCCTCCTGGTCTCTCTTCCAGGAATTAAATCCCCAGGGCACCTCAGAGAGCCATGGAATTCAGCTCTGCGCCCGAAGCCGGGCCAGCCCCAGCACAGACGGACGCAGGATCGGGGCCATAGGACAGGGCCTCGCGGGTGCTCATGCGCTGGCTTCTATCTGCCTCTTGTAAGGAGGAAGCTCCTGGAAGCTACTAATAATCCATGACCTTACACAAACAGCAGAGCTTTTTATGTGAGGATCTCCTATTAAAGTGCTTTATAAATAGTAAGCTCTGTACACCTTTTCCATGAAGAAGTTTCCACAAGGAAGTTTCCGCTCATTAGAGCGTCTAGCGCTCCCAGGGCCGCTGGTGGCTACGGAGCACGTCGGTGGCCTGGGTGGATGGCAGCAAGTCAGCCTCCGGGGGAGCTTCCTCTGAGGCAGTTAACTGTTCACCAGCGAGAGGAAAACAGATGCTTGTGTTTTTATACTGGCTATGCTAAAAACTTCTTTCAAGTTTTGCCTTCAGTGGTAAACCTAAAAACAAAGCAAAGCTGTTTCTTCCTGCTTTAAAAATAACACAAAACACTGAAATTTCTTTTGAAGAGAGTAGCCCATGAATCAGAGAACTAGGGAACAAAGAGTATAAATTTCCATCCACGGAAACCAAAGGAAATTTCTGCTTCCTACAGTAGCACATCAAACATTTTGTGGGGTCACTCCAGCCATCCTGGGAGCCCCTTGCCCTCAACAACAGTTCTGAAATGAGCTCTGTGAATATGAATACAAAAGCTTTAGTCCTTCCTGTTGGTGAGAAAGGATGGACTTAATCAGTTAGGCTCATGCAAAATTCTGCAAAAGGACATTAAATATTCTTGAATTTGTTCTATATAACCAAGAATACAGGCAACGACATTGCAGAACGGCAACCAACAGAGGTTATAGCTTCATTACAAGTAAAAATACGTATTATAAAAGTCAAGCCAGATCATTTAGATAAAAGTAACTGCTTTCTTTATAGAGCATTTTATTTACTCTCTACCCCCAACCTACTGTTACCAAGGGAATATGGAATTGAGCCTCAATATGTACTGTCTGAACACACGCCTATGGTCTGGGTGGCACTCAGCTACCAGGCTATCCCTTAAAGCTTCCAGAAAACCGGGAAAGGTGCAGAGGACGGATTCTGCAGCACCAGCACTTTCTTTTAATACTGCAAAAGAGAAATACCAGATCCTTAGAAAATAATTGTCAGATGAATCCCTAAAATGGGAACTGGTGAGAGACCTGGCTGCAGATTCTGCAGTTCTTTCTAGTCCACCCAAGTATCAGTTAGGATACTTGGAGGATATTCCAGAGGCGGCAGCGCTGATCACATTTTCTCATTTTAAAAATCCAACCAATTTTCATTTTTGACTACTTTTCAAGAGAGGAAAAGACAAACTTTACAGAGATATTTTACCTGAAATGTTACTTTTCTTTGGAAAGATGAAAATTGAAAGTCTTCTGTGCCTTCAGAGAGTACTCTTATTGCAAAAGTGCCTTTCACTGTGAATTTTTCTCAGGTTAAATTTCAATCCAGTTACTGTAATTGACAAATTTAATCACCAACAACTTAACACACATGTAGCAGAATCATGTACATACTAGAACAAATGCACAGGATGCAGCCCAAATGTATTGGCTCTAGGCCGGAACTCAATGACTGAAGCAAATTTCGATTATCCACATGCTTTAAATTAAGCATTTGCTTAAGAGTTCAGTGAATTGAAGCCATAAATTTTTAAGTTTCTTTCCATGAGGAATTTACAGCATTGTCCTGGGGTTTTTTAAAAAGAAAAGCTGAAGATAAGTGATGTTAATAAAGTTATATGGGAATGAGACAGTGAGAAGAAGAAAAAAATGTGTACTCTGTTCCGTATTGCTTGAATATTTGAACTTTTCCTACTGCACAAATCTATAGACTGAAAAGCTATAATGATAAGTTTGCATTCTACCGCGGATTAAGAGCCAGCATACAGCCCGATTCCGCAGCCACAACAAAGTACATGAACATTTGCTATTGAAAGTGGATAACACCTGCCAAGACAAAATGAACACAAAAATTACCTTCTTTACACATGGGAACATACACGGAACATCTGCCACTGTTTGCAAGTGTAATCAATCCTGGATTTCTCCTGATAACAGTGTGCTCTTTCTGGATGTACATATGACAAAAGTTTCCCATTTTAT
This sequence comes from Crypturellus undulatus, assembly GCA_013389825.1. NCBI lineage: Eukaryota > Metazoa > Chordata > Aves > Tinamiformes > Tinamidae > Crypturellus > Crypturellus undulatus. The sequence goes on from VWPW01000040.1 coordinate 779,746, forward strand.
TTTAGCTATCTGGTACAATTTAGGTTGATCTAATCTGTGTTAGCAAGGCTAAAATGCTCGATGAGCTGATCCTACTTCAGTGGTAGCAGAAGTGAAAACACGAAATCGCTTATCTACACAATCACCTTTTTAAGACATTAATAGTCACTCTTACTCTAAAACAATAATTCAGATAGTCCTTGTTGCTCTTAAATTCCTGCACGTGGAATTTAACCTCTTTGGCACACAGCGCCGGGCAGCGTGACTGATGCAGTGCCCGGGAGGGGACGCAGGGAGCTGAGCCCCGTTCCACAGCCCCGCGGCCACCGCCGCCCGGCCCGGCCCTTCCTCGCGCCACGAAGCCGCTGATGTCACTTGGCTTCGTACGCGACAGCCCGTTGCCTACCCGTCTATGAGAACATTTTTCCCCGCTAAAAGTAGCACTCTGCTGAGCAGAATTAAATAATTCCACATGAATCACTCCCACAGGCTGTTATTCTGCTCATATGTGCTGGAACCTATGGCTGAGCAGAGTATTCTATGGAGTAAAATATCTCTGGCATCAAAATGGTTTTTGCACTCTTCAGACTAATTCTGTGGTTCCTTTGCAAGTAAATGTCCTTATTTGGAATGGAAAAAGATGCCTTTGGTTTTATTTTTTTAAAGCAGTCCCAGGAATCTTGATAGTCCAATTTGGTTTATACAAGAAGTTTAGATCAAAATATGCCTTGCATCAAAATGTAAAAGTGTCATTTCCAACAGAAAAACAAAGTTAAGCACGGGCAAAAAAATGTTTTCCTGACTTTTATTCCCATTTTCATTTGAGAGCAATTTATTTTAACACTTCCTGCCAGGCAGCAAAGTGCAGATGTAGCAAAGTCAGGGGCAAGAGAGAAAGGGAAGGATTTTTCGGTGTTAGATTTTTTTTGAAGCTCAGCATGAGATTTACTCGCAGTCACTTGTTCTGTTCCTAGGGATTTCCAGTTCAGATTTCCCGGAGGTTTCAGAGGATCCCCATCCCCAGGGAGGCGCAACGACACGCAGTAATTGTGTGCGGCACTGCAGCTCACTGGGTTTATCCTAACTTTTCGGTGCCAGCTCCTGTTTCCCCTCATTAACTCCATCCCACTGCGTGTTGACCACGGATGTGACCAGCATCTGTCTGAGCAGGAATTGCTGCTCTGCCCCCAGTGCTCACTCCCTCACTCCTTGCTCACGTGGGCAGTCCTGCGGAAACCAGCGGGATTTCTGGAAGGATCCCTTCATAAACCGACATGAAAAAGGAAATGTGTCGTAACTGATCTCATGTCATTGCTTTGCCTTCCCAGTGTGCTAGAGGGTAACAGTATGTGTGCAACTCCGTGTCGCCAATAAATAGCGTATAATCGAAAATAATCCGAAGAACAAGAGCTGTCATGGAAAGATGACAAGCATGGAGCATACAGAAGGAAGAGACTGACAGAAAAGTACAGCACGCCCTGTGTTAATTCCTACTGTGTTGTTAATTACTGCATTAAAAAGTACTTTAAATACTATAATTGGAACTTTTATTGGAAGAGATTAAATTAGTTGGGCGTTCTGCAGGAATGCAGACCTGCCGAGAATAGCGGATCGGGAATCATAATCCCGAGCAGTGCAGGCGCAGGCCGCTGTGTCAGCCTGCCAGCACATTCTTGGAAATAGAAGCCCAAACACTGAAGAACAGTCCTGGTTTGCAAAGGCTCATGCAAAAAAACAGAAGTAGCATTGCCTTAATAGGCTGCCCTGGCCACCAGCCAAGCAGCAGAATCCTCCTTCAGTGCAGTGCGATTTAGAGCATCCCTAAAAGAGCAACAGGGTGTTTGAACTGGAGATTCACCCCAAGATCCTTATCCATGCAGTCACAACTGAGGAAACTCACATGAATATTATTATTACGTGCATATACATGCATGCAAATATGGCAGAGTCAAATAATGAGAGAAATGAACAACTTTAAGGACATTTTGACATGCATATGGATATTCCATAATAAAAGAAAAAAGTTTAAATTGAAAATTATGTCTTCAGTCTATCTGCTTAAAACACAGGCCCAGGCTTGCATGAGCATTCAAATTATAATGACTATTTCCTATGAATAAGGATGTTACTCTATGATTACCAAATCAAATAATATTTGAGCGTATGCGATTAATTCACAGATACTACTGATTCTTTAACTGAACAATCCACCCATATCTAGGTCCAGAACTATAGACATGCTCACATCATTGTAATGCTCATTGTATTCAGCTCTAGATGAAACAGTGATTCCTGTGTGTGTTGTAGAGCACCGGAGAGTAGCCGTAAAGGGGCTACAGATACTTGGAAACCTAAGCGAGGACCTTTTCTCATCCCTTCTCTGTTTAGCTCTATTATTAGCACCTTTCTCTGTTTTTGAACCTGTAAGAGACACTGTTTTTAGAAAACAGATCATGCGCCTTTTCTTCACCTGTATTTTATCTTTCATTAAAAATGTACTTTCATTCACTTTAGCATATATAAAACACTCCAGCACTGGCAGATTCCTGCCTGCCTGGGGTTGGCAGTAGTCTCAGAGCAGGCCCATGGGAACTACAAGCGCAGGGTTACCCAGCCTTGCGCCACCCCATGCCCGACGCTTCAGGGAATCTCCAATGATCCACAGACCCTTCAGCTCCAACAACAAACCTGCAAGCCATTTTCCTAACCTGGAGAGCCAGGTCAGTGAGACAATAAAGGAAGAAATGAAAGAAAGTAACATAAATAGCTTTTGACATCCAGTGCCATAAAAGTAAAATAGTTTAAAACTTGGCATCATATAGAAGTTGGCTAATTATAGTGGCGCCATTCATGACGATATAATTAACTCTATGTCTGCATTTCTATTATAACCTCCTATTTTCAGGGGTTTATGATACAGCTTTAAAAATTTGCTCTGGCCAGAGACTTGGCATGCCAAATCTCAGCCTGGAAGCAACATTTTTTCCCTCCAAAATGAAGAATAAGAAACTTATGCCTTTTTTTGAGAGCTTATAACAAGGTAATGAAAATAACCACACAGAAATAATGCCTTTCATGTACTCTAAGACTTTGGAGTTAAAAAAATATATCTTATGCTGTTTGATTTAATGATAAACCCTCCCACCCACCATTCATTTTCTGCAAATGCTACTGTACTGCACATAGTCTAAGCTAGGGACACATCCAAAAATTACACACTTCCAACAAGGAGCTGCTGTTTGAACAACTGCTGCACTTAAAACAGTCTGACATCTTCTTATTCCTAATGGGCTCTTCCTTTTTTTCTCTCCAGTCCCTCTCCCAAAAGCTGCATGGCTGCCAAGTGATCTGATGCGAGTGGAATTGAAATCCCTTTCCTCAATCTAGCTAATTTAGAGGTGATTGTTCACAAAAAAATGAAGAATCACCCTGAGTTATGGAAGGGACAGGTCTCAGTGGGCAGGCATAGCTAATGCATACAGCACATCGGTGCTTTTACAGAACGGCCAGGTTTTGGGGTCTAGTTGTAGAGGACAGTCTGTCACTAGAAACTAACTGTTCTGCAATGGCTTGGTTCCTTGTGTGACTTTAGCAATGTCCCTTGGTGGCTCTTCCTCTCTTGCTCTCACTCTGAGATAAGCTCACCAAAACCGAGGTGTTTTGTTCTGGTAACAGAAGTGCCAGATAGACACCAGAGATTTTGTTTCTTATTCCAAGCTCAAGAACTNCTTCCTCTCGCTCTCACTCTGAAATAAGCTCACCAAAACCGAGGTGTTCTGGTAACAGAAGTGCCAGATAGACACCAGAGATTTTGTTTCTTATTCCAAGCTCAAGAACTGGAGTTTTCTCTATACGTAAGAAAAACTGGACAAACATTCCTGAGTTGGATTTGCAAAACACACTTATAGTCAAGTAATAAAACACACCCCAAACATCTGCNTATTCCTGAGTTGGATTTGCAAAACACAGTTATAGTAATAAAACACACCCCAAACATCTGCTCTTTCCTCCTTCATAGTACTCATTCAAAACTATATTCATTTGTCTTACACCTACTGGAAATTTAATCTGTATTTGCTTTTTTTACATACATTCTTGTGACATAATGCTTTAGGCCAGAAATTGGTCTCATCCCTAACATTCTAGAACTTTGCATTGAAAAATTCCATGTTACTTAAGGAAAGTAGGTTCTCTCTCCTATTTCTACTTCAAGATGTCTCTTCCTGCTACTTTGCAGCCCTTCCTTTGGCCTGGAGAAGACACTGTTGACCCCTCGAGCCCCCTCCAAGCACTTTGTGATGATGATCTGGGTTGAGTGACCTTTTGCAGACCCTCACTCCCCTATAACTTTTCCTTCAGGGAAAGAACTGCATCATTAACTTTTCTGCACCACTTAGAGATACAAGAGCAGGGAGGATAAGGTTCACCAATGCAAGAGGATAGGTATTATCTGCATTATGAATGAAGCTGAACATACACATGGCCTGAGGAAGAGTCCATGGAAATGAAGCTTTTATTGACTCAAGAGTCAACATTCTTCTGATGGTAGATAAAAATACGGGATGGTTTCTTCCCAACAGAAGGGTAGTAACTTCCCTCAGAGTTCAGTTTTTTCATACACTGTTGTTTATCTAAAACAATATGAAGAGACATTGTTTTCCCTTATAGATAATTATTATTCTTCCTCATCCTACTTCACTCCCACATACCTCAGCCCCACTCTTTGCCTCAGCTACAAATTTCCTTCTCTCCAAATGCTCTTTGAAAACTTTCCAGATGAAAAACTATACTGGTTCTCTCCAGGAGGCTGAGGGCTTTCAAAAAGCCAGATGCACTTTCTGCACTAACTCAAGTAGCGGTGTTCCCTCTGCTGTGCTGCTCTGCTGTGTATCTCAGGTTAGAAGGTCTTCGAAAAAAAGAAAAGGCCATCTCTATAGCACTGAAACACACAAAACATAAGCCTGGAAGTAATGTCAAACATATTTCATCCTTGACTAGAAAGGTTAGGGAGTAAATAAAGGAAAAAAAAATTCACATGATAACTTACTGTTTATGGTAACTCTATAACAGAGTTGAGAGCACGTCCCTAAGAGTGAACCACACTTAAACATTTGGAAATGTAGTTATTGTGGCTAGAGCCCAGGTATCTGGTGACAACATTCATGATGGAGCTCCTAGAATTCATAAACACACGAGTGCAGCCAGCAGCTCTGAGTGCACGAGGGACCCTTGCCAAGGGATAGAAGTTTTCCTTCACTTGCTGGTAAGGTTATGGAGGGAATATAAACTGTGTGTTTGTACATGAATCATTATGATTTCTAAGAATGTCAAGGGGGGCCACATCACAGCTTTCCCCGCGCAGGCTGCGGAGATCACATGTCGGCTCGGAGCTGGCCCTGCCGAAGTTAATGTGCCGGGGACATTCCGAGAGCCCAGCCAGCCCTTTGATACGGCGCAGCTTCCTCGACAGCGTGACGCAGGGAGCCGAGGGGTCCCAGCCAGCCCAGCGCAGGGGAGGCACATGCTGCACCACAGCAGCAACTGGTCAAGCGAGTGATGTTGGTTCAGCCGCGCGGCGCCCACCCGGGCCGGCTCCCCAGCTGCAGGTGTGAGGCAGGACACGGACTCTATCAGTCACCTCCGTGAGCACCTACCGCAGCGTCATCTCGGACGCCAACCACCGTGCCGACTGCTTCCCGCTGGCTGGATGCTGAGACAGACAGGAACAAAGGTGGTTAAAGACCAGATTGTGTTCTTAACTAGCCAACTTATGTCTGGAGAAGCTCCTTGGAAGCCAGTGGAGTAACACGGCATGTCCTTCAGCACACATGATATCAGACCCCGGCTTTGGGAAGGTACCTGACAACGTGCCCCACGGCGAGTTAGGCAAGGACTCGATTCAGTCCTCAGCAAGGACCAAGAACAGTAACTAGATCAGGTAGTGAACGATATGTATCTATAGGCTACCTCTCAGGAATCGATACAGACACATAGCAAGGCTCTATTAATCTCCATTCCGATTCTATCTTTGATATCTGCTCCTTTTGTAAAACCATTCTGCTAATCATCTGCTTTAAAATAGATTTGATGAAAGGCTGTTTATATAAACTTCATTTTGATTTTAACATGAGTTTCCAATCTAATTAATTCCAAGTGCATCCAAACAACTGAGAATTATATTTAAATTAGACAAAGAGTTGGAACAGAAAGGGCCAGGAAAATGTTCACAAAGCATTCCCATCTGAAAACGACAATTCGTTAAAAACTAAAAAGCTCAAAGGAACTTGAGAAGAGAGATTTTTAAATTAAAAGAACATATTTTCAAATGAAAGAGTTCCTTTTCCATTCAGATATTCAAAAAAAGTAGTTTAAGATGAATTTATAACATTGAAAGTCTTGAAATAAAACTGGAACATCTCAATAGATTCAGTCCAAGCTTCGAGGAGATTTTACATTTCAATAATATTTAGATTGGCTTTTCATTCGAGTCAGAGACAGGAAAAATATTAGATCTTGAAAATTCTCATGAATTGGGATAATTATAGTGTACCCAGAAATACTACTATTCTAACTATTCAGAAAATCAATGTCACCTTGTATTATACCACCATTGGCGGGCTGTACCTGCAGTGCTTTCCTGGTACTTAAATAATAGTAGGAACATTTAGGTAGAAAATCCTGAAGAGAACTAAATTAATAATTTGCTTTTCCTTTTTCTAACACGCCAGAAAAACTAGAGAAAACATCACTTATTTCCCATGGGATACAAAAATGTGTCCAGTTTTCCCTCTAAAACAGTCTGTGTGATATGGTGGCTGTTTGACTGAGTGGTCTTTCTGACTTGCCATGGACACTGCTAAATTCTGTGTATGCGAACTGGTCAGCATTCGTCTCCTTGGGGAAGTCAATTATTTTTTCTCTGAGCCTTTACTTCCATTTGCCATGGAAAGAAATAAGGAAAGAGCGAAGATCTTATTACTTTAAAACCCAGTGTCCCCTTCTATGTAATATATTAACCACTGCCATATAAAATATGAAACCAATTACTTGACATGAAGTGAGAGGGCTGATTCTCACCCGCTGTACACCTTGCTGGCAGTGCAAAGGAACAGTCCCTGCCTTTGGTCTCTGATCTTACAGTCCCAGCTGGCACCCTCCTATTTTATCGTCCTCCTCATCCTCTTTTCTTGTCCTAGACAGGGCACACGATCATGGAAAAAAGAGTGGAACAGATTTCTCCCCTGCCTCCCCTGGTTTTGTGCCCATACTATCAGGTTCAGAAATAATATGAGCACACAAACAGCAGAGAACCACACCGAATACCTTCATTAGCAGGTATTCACTTCTAGCACTTGCTATTCAAAATCTACTGCTGACAAGTACATTTTCCTTCAGAAAAAACTCCATAAAATGCACTCACAATGACTCACAAATGAGTAAACCAACAGTTCTGTAAAAATTACTCAGACCCACTAATTCTCGAGGATGTGATATTCTCCTCTTGGACCATACAGTAGGTTCTGTAACAGGAATATTGGTTTCTATTAACAATCTCCCCCCGCCGTGACTTTTCCATGGGGGCTTGGAATATGGTAACTGAGTCAAAATTGGTGCCAACCACGTTTTGCTTACCCCTGCACCACGACATTCCTAATTCAGCAGTATTTTTGATGAATGTGTTTGACACTCTCTGCCATTTGTTCCTGTGCATGCAGTGCCACTGAGCAACCTGATACAGGATGCCACACAAATCTGTGAGGTGCTGAAGATGACAGATTGGAAAAAAAGAGGTGCTTTAAAAATGTCTTTCTTAATTATTTTAATTTTTTTCCCCAAATAACCCTATTCCAGTCTTATCTCCAGATTGCATGGTAGTCAGAAATTCTCATGATCTGCAGTTTTCATGAGGATTTTGTAAGTGGGGAAGAGCACAGCAAAAAAAGTTATGTCCTGCCTTATTATGGGAAATTTACCTTCTTAAAGATGACTTTCATTTAAGCATCCACGTAGAGGGCTTGGAGACAATAATGGTCAGACCCAGAAGCCGGTTTGCTTCCAAGCGTTCATACAGGGCAGGGAGAGCAGGAGTGCAGCTAATTCTGCCGCTGCAGCGTGGGGCGTGCAGGGAGCGCAGCCCGCAGAGCCGCTGCGCTCGGTGCGGATCACCCGCGCCCGGGCCCAGCCGCACCGGGCCAGACGCGGACACCTCCTCTGTGGCCCATCTGCTCGGCGGGGACGGCGCTCATCTGAGCGGCTCTGCCAGGGCTTGCCGGGCCAAGTGCTTCATCCTAAAAGGTTTGCGCTTGATGTTAATCATTCACTCTCTGCCAGTTAACATGTTTATCCTTCTAGGAAATACTTTGATCTGCACTGGCACTTGAAATATAGCAACCGGCGTTACCAGCCTGGAAATGAACAAACAAGATCTTGTGCGAGCTGCCAAATGGCGGGCGGACGCGGGCCGCGCGCCGCTCCGCGTTGCCTAGCGACACGCGCGGGCCAGGCGCTGCTCCGCGCCCGCGGTTCCCAACAGCAAATAAATGGCCGCAACGGTTATTTGAAATAAGGGAGAGCCAGAACATAGATAGCGCTGCTCCGGAGAAACCCACTTGTGGGGAGTGTCCGTCACGGGAGGCAGCTCTGAACTCAGGAGTCAGCAAGTGAAGGGAAAACCGACTCGCTGATGGATTGTCTTACAATGTAAATGTAGCAGTATTTTAAGGTCAGTGCATGCATTCTGCTACTCAACCGGGGTTTAAAACAATTGTTTATTTTTACCTTTCATCTTTAAATGCGGAGTTTTTTTGCAAAGACAATGATTAGCTCATCCCATTTGCGTGCACGCGAAGGGCAGTGTGGAGCAGTTCGTAATTTACCCAAGCAAGTTGCCAAACTGCACATAGATCAGAGGCATCCTGAAGCCGAGCAGCCATGCAAAGCCCCGCTCCAGTGTGGCCTCCTTCCTCCTCCCCGCACAGCTGCCCCGGCACTCGGCAGCTGCTCTTTATCATGCAGATAGAAATAACCACTTAACAATACTGTGATTTTATACAGGGGAAACACGGGTCTCTGCGAACGTCAGAGGAGACCCTTGAACCTCAGGGCAGCTATTGCTGCTGTTTCCTGACATGAGAAACCGAGGCAGAGATGAAGGTATTTCTTTCGAGTCTTGTGGAAAACCCGCCAAGGTCTGAGCCTGGACGAGGACACTTGGCACGCAGGGCCCTGCTGCCCTGGGACCAGTGCGAGCGCCAGCGCAGCGGCGAGCGGAGCCGTCACGGGATGCGAGGCCCTTGCTCTACGTCGCCGCGTGCGCTCCGGCCAGCGCCTCCTGCACAGTCCCACGTGTGTCCCCAGAAAGCAGCTCTCCCCTCGGCACTGTTTGCCTGAAGGGAGCAAGATGCGGATCGAGTCCAGCGAGCTGGGTGCCGCACTAGCTAGCGCCGTTCTCGAGCACACCCCGTCGGCGAGCGGCGAGCCCTCTGCGTCCACGCCAGGCTGCCGGGGCCAGATAACCCACTGCTTCGCCGCTTTCAAGCTGCATCGCGGCAGACACGCAGTATCCTGGATACTGGGCAGATTTAAAAGCGGGAAGAAAAGGTTCCAGCACGCTGGCTTGAAAAGGGAGAACAAAGTGAGCAGGGATCAGAGGGAGGCAGGCGAGCACGGTGACACTAAGACAATTAATCACTGCCAGATGTGAAGGGTCACCCGGCGCTGCATGCTGGGAGGAGCAGCAGGGGCTCTTGGACGGGGGAGAGAGGGGAAAAAATAACCTGTCATGTCAGTGAGCGAGGCAGGGCCTTGGGGCTCCTGTCGCTTAACCGTTAGTGCGCTCTTAATAATAAAATGACAACGCGCTGCGGAAGGAGGGCAGGAAGGTAGGGGAGGCAGCAGAAGGGCGGCAGTGACAGCTTAATAATCCCTGCCCGTCAAAGCACTAAAAATACCATCCCAAATTCAGCGTTCCTGCCTTTGTAGCGAGCGCGCCGGGGTTCCTGTTTGATTACCAGGACACTTGTTGACTGACAAGGACAAGCGCGCTGGGGGCTGGGGCCGGGCGCCGCGCGCACGCAATGCGCAGCACAGCGCTGCGTCCAGGGCTCGGCGCCGCGGGGCTCCGACGGGCCCCGCGCTGCCGCGGGTCACAACCCGCCTGCAGGGACAAGCGCCCGAGCCCTGACCTGGCGCTGGGCAGAGAAGCCGGGTTGGCTGGGTGCTCCCTCGCTTCATCTCAAGTATGAAAAAGAAACCTTTGGAAAGCGCCGATCTGTGTCACGGCAGGGATGGTGGCATCTCTGTTTGCTCTAGTTTCAATGTTACAGCAAAACCAGATAGCTCTACGTTGAGTAACGTAAGCGAGCTGGCCTTCACGGCTTGTCTCACTCTTTGCCCGTGGCCTGCAACACTGAGGACAGCAATATGCGCTCCCCAAGGGAATGGGACGTCTTGCTTCAGATTCTAAGAAACCATTTTCAAAGGAAAGAGCCCATAACGCTCTGCAAATGGTCATGTGGTTGCAAAGATTCCTTGCATTTCTTTGGGAAATTAGTTTCTTTAAAATATTATCACTTAGAATGAACCCCTTCCGCACTTAAACAGGCTTTTTATTCCCCAAAGTAACATTTCCCACTGAAGTTGACCTCTTTTTTGGCTCTCAAAGAAAAGTTTAAGTGCTCAAACATCTGTCACACTTCTATATTTCACACCATTGAGGCCCACACGAGGGCTTGACAGAAGGAGTAAACAGCAGGTACTTGGGCAACAGGTTCAAAGAGGATGTCCCACAGAAGCCCCATCTTCAAAATTTCGCTCAATCCCCTACAAGCACGGGGTGCACAAACTCAGCCACACTGCTCAGAACTGACTCCCAAATCCTTTATCCACCTGATGCAAACACGCAAAAACTTGAAGCAGTGTATAAAACATTAGCCATTTCCCTATTTATTCTGCCAAATGAGAATAGTTCTCTAAATCACCATCCAGGGAATAAAAACAGCTATGCCACTTCAAACATTTCATCAAGGTACCATCAGAGTGGAATAACAACAAAACTAAGCTTATCATTAGATTAAAAGCTATTGCACAATTGCCCCAAACAGTCCGCATATATTTTGTATGATCCAACTAACTGAATGGAAAGAGCAGATCTTGTAATCTATTAGGTGACCTTTAGTGCTCCAAACTGCAGTCCTGAGAAGTGCTGCTGAGCATACTCATCTTCCCTCAACAGTCTCAAAGCTGAGATTTCTTGGCACTTTTGGGTGCTTTGTTTTGCAGTATCTGGTTCTCAACACTTAATAAGCAAATAAGCATTAGTTTATTGGATTGTTCTGATTTCTTTTTCTCTCAGATTCCTATCTTTTGCAATTGGCAATAATTTAAATATATTATATTCTACAAATATGCACATTTTCTTTGTCCTCTTCTACCTCAGGTAATACTGAATACAAGATAGGTAGTCATGACAATGCAAGTAACCCACCAATAGCATTACTTCAGTCACTGTAAGAAAGTTATTGTTTATTCATTTCTTTGACTCTCTACAGCCTCAAATTGTTGCACATCTAGACAAACCTCCACAGAAATCTCTTGACATTGCAGTCAAGTTCCAGACTGTGCAAGGAAAAGGGATGGGCAGCAGCAGTTTCTTGAAATGAAGGCATGCCAAGAGTCAGGACTCATTGGCCCTCTTCCTAGCATTGCCACTAAGTGACCTCAGGCAAGATTTGGTCTGTGTTTCAGCTGGCTGCTTTGTAAAAGAGCAATAAGTTTTCCCTGGTGTTGCTGACCGCAGATTTTCCTGTACTAATGAACACCATGGCACTGGATGGAATTAACATGGACAACTTCAGGAAAAAGGCAAGTCAGAGAACTTGCATGTAACCAGCCAGTCACATCACAGCATTAGCAAACAAATCTTACAAGCAAACAAAGCTTTAAAAAGCTGCTTAGATAGAGCGCCATGGTATGTCTACCCATATGGCAAAATAGAAAACAGACAGAAAGGGGTTTTGGAATTTGCTTTCCAATCTCGGTCCCAGAGTTTAGTTTGCTCTTACCTTTTCTCCTTGCAGTTCACAGATGTCAGAAATGTTTTCTGTAGGTTGTTGCTGCTGCTCTGTACTGCTTCTGCTTCCAGGTGGCCCAGGACACTCTGTGTCACCGTGCTCGGAGGGCACACTGAGCTTTGACACACTTCGATTCGCAAAGAAGCTGCTTGAAGTACTGATGCACTGCCTGAATAAAGTAAGAAATGGACTGGTTAGATGAACACAAGGCACATTCTTCCATCTCCAACACATAATTTTTCCCTGTGTGGCTGTTTGATGAACTTACTTGCAAAAGATAACAAATGTAAAAAGATGAATGTAATGTAAAAATGTCAGAAAAAAAAGCAAAAAAAAAAAAGGCAGCAAGATATCTTTTGGGTGTCTCATTCATACCAAGAATTTCCAACATATAAGTGAGAATAACTGGAGGCCACTGGGGCACACAAAACATCACAGTCCTATGCAATCCAGTTGCAATGCTCCATCTGTATTAGCCATTTCATCATTTTATAGCATCTGGCAAAAGCCCAACATTTTTTATCTGTGTGTTCTTACAGACATAGCAGTTGAACTCAGCTGAATGCAGGAAGTGTGAGTTAGAGAGATGCATGCAATCGTGTGTGTGATTACACACTGGGAACACTACCAGGACGTCTGCACATACAGAGCTTTTATTTATTTATTTTTGCACCACAGAGCCTTCACACATATTTGAGTTTGTTTCATGCCTCAGATTGTTCCCCTAAATGGCACCCTGCCACATGAAGCTAAACAATCTGCTGGAGCACGCCTACAATTGCATTTTTACACGTTTTTTACACAGGTGCCTACCAAAAATATCAGAGCCTGCATGTAGTTTTATCCTTTAGAAGTCTTATTCCTCTCCACAGCCCTCAGTCCCAGCTGGCACAACACAGGCTTGGTGCATGTGAAAAGTATTGGCAAAAAACAAAAACAAAGCAAAACAATAAAAAAAGGCACAAAATAAGCTAGCAAACAAACAAAACCAGATTGTCTGGTATCCAATTTGAATTGTAATTAAATAAACCTCTATTACTTTTATTCACTTGGACAAAGCAAATAAGTAACCAAAAGCAAGAAGCAAAAAGCTACCAGAATATTTTTATCTAAGGTAAAGCTTATCTTTAGAGACTCATTAACGATCAGACGCTAATGTACAAATTACTATTTTAATTTGTGATGATGATGAAGGTGAATGTATACTAATTGCTAAAGTAGAACGGATGATAATATAAAGATAAATTATGAAGATAAAGCTTTTTTTTCTAATGGTGGGAAAGATTATTAAATTGATGTTAAAGAAAACTCTCATCTCTTTCAAATGCTTTAAAAGATATTTTTAAAATAGGTTCTGAATTATACAAATAAACAGATATTATTTTACCTGCAGCAGTATTAATTCTCAACTCTGTTTGCAGGCTATAGTCTCAAAACAACATAATTATCATTACATTGTTTACTCAGCTAGTAAATACATCAGCAAGCTGTTTATTTTAAGAACACTCCATTAACCTAATGGGGCTCGGGACTGACGGAGATGGCTTATCTGCCTCAGCTAAGTTTTCCTTTGAGCGCTGTAGCAGACTATGCACCTAAAATACCAGTGGAATTTAACCTCCAGTTTCAACTAGAATTTCACGGTTTACAGGATCAGAGCTAGCTCTAAAACAAGCCAGATCGAGTGTTTTCTTGAGTGAGTTTCAATGGAGCAAGACACACATAGAAAATTAGCCCAAGTTTTAGAAATTGGCCAAGCGCCGGGAAGAGGTGGAACTGTGTTCCTGGGGGTTTCTCAGGAGAGACTCCCGGGCTGAAGGGATTTGATGGCAGATGGCTCCTTCCCTGCTGGCCTTTCATCTCCGAGGCCTGGGCACGACGTACCCCAGACCCTGGGGAGCAGCAGCTAGGGGTGTCAGCACAGCCTTAACTGCACCCTGCTCCCCTTGCACACGCTTTGCACGCGGGGAACGTTAGCTCAGCCCCAACCAACCTGAGAAAGCTGCTTCAATTCCCTGCAATAAAATTGCTTTTGTATCATCATCTCTTCGCGCGCAGCTACACCTGCACACTGGTGAGCGCAATCCTCCTCCTCGGCAGCACCAGGGGTTTACAGCTGAGGCACAGTTTACTTCAGCATTTCACATGGAATTGATAGCCTACTATTTTTCAAAATGCCTCAACAAAAAAAACGAGAAATGCACGCAAGTCAATGCTCACTAACATCGGTATGATGATCAGGAAAGACCCAGACATAGTAGTAAAATGGTACAAAAGGAAGCATTAAATGCCTAACCACAACATGCAGCCTGTCATCTGCTGTGTTGATTTCCTCATACTTTTCACAGACTCTCATGAATTTTGATATTAAGCCAGTGTTTCTTGCACTCAGGGAAGAAATCCAACTCCGATATGGAGTTTCCCTGGAATTTTTCTATTCCCAAAGCTGGGACCAGTTTATAGAGGAGGATAACTATGACCTAGACAAGTCTTCACTCTAATGTTCTATTTACCCGCTTAGTAGTGTCCACAAGGCCATCTAAGACAGTCAGTAGCCAGTTTCTTACAGATAAAACACCCCAGCTCTTGCATAAGGAGTACAAAAGTCTGAATCTATTTTACACAAGTGCTAACTATTCTAGAGATGGTTTCGTCCTTTTCACAGTGAACTTGGGGCTCTCAGAGATGTCCTCAAAACTTGCTGAAAGCACCTCTCAATACAGCACTGAAACAGAACATAAGGAAGGTATCTGCTTCCCTTTTACTTTGGTTCAATCTGAGTGCCATTTGGTAGTCAGTGGTCTCACAGAAACCTCAAACTATCCTTCATTATCCACCATGGTCACATTTTGCTTCTCCAGTATTTATCTGCTCAGCTACACCTTTGCCTCCCGTGCTGCCTCTTGCTCAAGGAACCACTATCAGGCTCTTCTCAATGTTGGTACATGAACGATGTAAATGCAAATCTCCCAGTACTTATTTTCTTACAAATGCAACATCTGGAGCCAGTTAATAACATAAGAATCACAAAAGAGGGAAAGTTTCAAGCCTTTGCAGTAGCTGAGAAGAGTCTGTCAAATATACCACACAAGCCCACAAACCAGAAACTAAAGTTCTAATTTTATTTATTAAAAATACCATTAATCTCCCGTACTTTGGGGTAACAATACCATACGGCTTAGCTGTCATGTAGGCTGGCTTGGCGATCCTGATGCCTGGGCTCACATAACACACACTCAACAGGGTGTTTGCCTGCCCTAGGGCTGTTTCCTCGCATGTGGGATGATCTGAGGGATAAGGCTGCAGCTTCAGAGCCACTGCAAGACACCTCCTGCTGCCATTCTCTAAGGTCCTCGCCCAAAACCTTCAACGTGTGCTATTAATGATAATTCCATCCACGATACCTCATGTGGACGGCAGGTGACATTCATTCTACTGTTCAAGATTCACATGGCTTTACAATTTGCTCAAAGATAATACAGGTTTATAACACGTGACAAACACCAGGAGATACACAGCTAATTATTCAGAAATTAGCTTTACATTGCAATGTAACCTAGGAAGTTATGTTTGGAATTAAAGGTTTTAGAGAGATACGCTACAGAAAAAGTTCAAGAGACAGGAGGCCCTTTTCGTTTATGTACAGGAAGGATATGAACAGAAAAGGAGCTCCTGGAAAGCTTTGGAAGCCTTTAACATGCAGCTTTTCATTATTTTCCCCATTTTTGAAATCTTACTCACCCAGGTAAAATGACTGCCACCTTCCCTTCAACTGCTCCTTTCAATCTGACAGGCGGTAACTTTCTGAGCCTGACTTGGTCACAGAGGGCTAGGAAAAACTGCTTCATGTTGTCCTTCCCCTCTCATTCCTCTGTTTCTCTCCTTTTTCATCTTTCTTGTGAATTTAGAGAGTTTCCCACTTCTAAACTCTCATGCTTTCAAAGTGTGACACAGAACTTTAACACGTCTAGCTTAATATTTCACAGAAAAGACTTTCTTTCTGAAATATTCTAGGTCAACTTTATCACTGCCATGAGAAGCAGTATTTTAGGTCATGGTTCTGTTAAGTACCAAGAATCCTTGAATCCTGCCATCAGGATTATTTCTTTCAGGTGAGATTATGGTTCTCACCTGAAGCTGATAAAATCAGAGGGCAAATTCTGGTCCACTGCCAACAACAGGAGTTGTAAAGAATGACCAAGGAAGAAATACAGAAATGGTACTTTTTTAAGATGAAGACACAAAATCTCAAACATCCGACCTCTGATCTGTAGTCTAGTGGCTTAGCACTGCCCACTAAAAGGTTACCTTAGGAGAAAGGTTAGTACTGTCTCCACTATTGAGAGTGTCAATATTTTGTGCAGTACATTCATGCATGGACAACAAAAGCGGCAGGGCACCAGACATTCACATGTCAGGAAGTGTGAACTGAAGGAAAGAGATTTTGCAGTAGAGGCAGTGGGCACCAGGCACAGTCCTGTGTGAGCTGCATTCCTGAATGTGAAGTTCTCCTGATGGCATCCAGTGAAACAGAGTGTAATCTAGGAACATAAAATAAAATCCTGCTGGAGAAATAACATTTTATGGATTTAAGAAACAAATGGAATAGCAGCTGCAGATCCCTGGGAACTGCCATCACATGGGAGTTTTCATTGCCTCCATCGTGCAGAGCCTGACTCGTTCAAACAGAGGCAAGGGGCGCTTTGCCAAGCAGTAGCCAATTTGATTTTGAAATAAAGCATTTTGGATCAGAAATGTATTGTGGTTTGTAACTCTAAAAAGCTCCTGAAGTGTGTAAAGGTTGAAGCATGGGTATACATATACCTGCTTGCAAGCGGAAGAGGAGAGCACGAGATCATTTCAGGTGTCACTTGATAGCGTGGTGTGAACACAGCACTGTGAAAGGCAAAGTCTTAACCAAGCTGCTCAAAATGTTTTAATGCCAAGAGAAATATCTTGCCTTTCTTCAATATTTACAATTCATATGAATAAAATATTACTTAATCCCAGAAGATCTTCATCAGACTTGTCAGGGCCCGCTGTCTCCGGGTTGTGACGGTTTAGGATTACGGTGGTCCTCACATTGCAACGTGCAAAACTGCACGTGAGGTCACCGAGCCCAGGGAGACAAAAGAAAACTCCCATTGTACGATGATAAAATATTTCAAGGTAGGGAAAGTTTCCGGATTATGGAAATGCATTCTTTCTGAATACCTTTTTCCCCCTCAAATTCTAGCTATCTTTAAAAGCAAGGTGACAGCTCTTAGAAATTTTTCTTCTTCTCCGCTGTGATTTGATTCAGATCTCCTTTGCCGTGGCAGACTGCGAGATGGGGTAAGCCCCGCGATGCCTACAGCAGGCAGCCTCAGCTAATGACTCGGAGGCTGCCTAGGACGCACCGAGGCGCGCAGAGACCCGAGAGGCAGAGCACACAATCAGCTGTCTGTGCCGCTAACCCACGCACGGGCCCCACACTTGCCCATCGCAGAAGCAGCACCCGCGGGTCGGCGGTCGATACGTGGCCGTGACACATGTGGGCGACGCTGCGAACCGCCGTGCCCGGAGAGCACCCTGTGGAAACCAGTGGGGTTTGCAGTGGTTTCTTTGAACGGCTTATGTTTCTGGTCGGCGAAGTTTAAAAACTTTTTTTTCTTTTAACAGGAAGCTTCTTTTTTTTTTACCTCCTTTCACTATCAGCTGCAAAACCACCAAAAGTCACAGCCACACGTCAAAATTCTGACACCTGCATTTAATGATTTCTATTTCCGTTCCAAAGATCTCATCCATTTAACTTCCTCACTGCTTGGCTATTACTCCAGTACCTGCACTTCCACATTTTATCCTTATCCCAAAGGCTTTCAATGGGATAACTTCATAGTCACCCACATGCTGTAATGGCACCAGAATGATGAGAGCACTAGATGGGCTTTGCTCCTTCACACATTCTTCTGCAGCAGAACCAAAGAAACAACTAAATAATTCTTTTTTCTTTTGTATTTTTTTTCTGATTAGAATTCTCCATTTCAGATTAGTTTACCTGGGTTTACATGAATTTTAAAATAAAATAGCAAAGGTAATGGACCTTTGCCTAGTAGAAGAGCAAAAGGCTAGTATGAGAGCCAGCTGAGTAGCACCGTAATAGTTAAATTAGGTCAACTCTGCCTAAACACTATATTATTATTATTATTTCATAGAAGATGTTTGTGATGGAGGATGAAGTATTGGCTCAAGAGGTCAGACAGTCCGGCAGAGCCCAAGCTGTCTACAGACTGCCCTATACACAGCTAGGAAATGAAGTCTCACCCTGCAGCTCCCATGCTGTACAGCTGCTGCCTAGAGAACAAGCTTACTAGATAACAGATCTCCAGATAATTTCTTTTTATCATCACTAAAAACAGCATGCTAGCATACCAGCTCCTCAACCAAGACTAGGATCCTTTTGCAGAAGGAGCTTTTGAAGCATCTTGGAAGAGACAGCGCTGTCAAGTCCTACTGAGTTTACAAAACAAAGGCAGTCTGCAGCGCTACCTGCAGCAGGAGGAGACAGGAGGGATGACGGTTGTGGTTGTTCTCTTAAAGGGTGTATGAGCTCCTCTTTCTGACCAAAGCCTCCTTTTGGCCCCTAGGACGATCTGTATGTGAGAGGAGGGCTGCTCTCCCACTTCTCTCTGTACTTCACATAAGGTACAGCTTGGGTCAGCAAGTTGTAAAAGTAAGGAAAAATATTCCATTCCTTTAAAGGATTAATGTACAAAACATTATAGTTGAATTACTGTTGTTACCTACGTACTGACAGCCAAGAAAAAAAGGTCATCCAAAAACTGAATCTAAGTGGACTGTTGCTTTAGAGACTATTATGACTCCTAAAATAGGGACTGTAGAGTTAGCAAGACAAGCAGAGTCTAGTCAAAAGAGTAGATCACTGTTTGGAGAACAAAAAGAAGTTCTTTTGTTTTCTTCAAAAATGTACCTAACTCTGCCTTGCTCCATGGGAACTGTGTGCTGTAACCAAACTCTGCTCCATTCGAGGAAACGGGTTACATGCCATAGGCTGAGACACTCTGTAAGGAGGGTGCCAGGAGGGCAGGAAGGAAGAAACAGGCACAGAGCAGGACATGTACAAAAGCATCTAATTAACAGCCATTTCCTGATTTGACAATTTCAGAAATATTTTTAAAAAATAAAATGTTTGTGTGAGCATGGTTCTGAAGATTATGGAAGCCTTAATTAGTTGTACTTCAGGCATTTCTCTCCCAAAAGAGACAAAACTAATCAAAAAAAAAAAAAAAAAAAAAGACAGAACTAGGAGCCTGGAGCCTGTGCGTGAACTTGAAAGTTCCCATCAGAAGTGTATAAAGGAATGTTTCTCGTCCCAGAAAGTGTCTCAGAGGGGCTGCAGGTAGGCAAACACTAGGGAGAAGCCTAAAGAGCAAGGAGGAGACACAAGTGACACCAATTGAAGAGAGAAGAAAGAAGAAAGAAAAGATATTAAATCCTCAACTCTACTTTCGTGGGTCTGTCTTCCTTTTCACAGAAAAGGACGTTTCTTCACAGTGAGAGGTTTAAAGACTTCTTTCAGAAATTCCACACAGTCCTAAGGAGACTGCTCCTTTTAAAACTCTCAAAGACTGGCTATTTTTCATTTTCCTTCAGCTATTTCCATTTTTATCACTCTGCCTTCTGGCTAGAAACATGTACTCGGCAGCAGCTGTCAGTTCCTACGAGCGCTGAAGCTGGGGACCACCTCGGCCTCTGCTAATGCAGAGATGTACCAAGGGCCACTAAGCATCTACCAGCAGAGCGTGGGGCAAGATCTAAAGCAAAACCCTGCTAATTCCAGCAAACTACAACTGTGTACACCGTGTACCACTTCAGGAGGCAGTACTGTCAGATGTTCCCTGATGTCTGGTGATAACACAGCAAATTCTTTATGAGTGTTATGATACCTATACCTTTTTCTCTCTCTTGGCCTGTGCAGACATGATCCTGAAGGCTCAGGAAAGCCAGGAAAGCAAACAGGGAGGTGGTGTCTCCTAATCGGAAGCTCTCCGCTGGATCCCACCAGGTTTTGTTTGCCGTTGTTTATTATGGAGATAGGAACTGGAGCATCATTTTGGCCATGAAATTCATCCAAGCAAATCCAAAAAGGGGGGAAAAAAAAAGAAGAAAGGATTTCTAACTTTCTTTTCGATTCAGATATTCCACATGCCACAGAAAGAGGCTGTTCCTTTTATAGTTGTTTTCAAAGGCTGACTTTTCCATCTTCTTAATCTGACTTCATTTCACTCACTCAGCCTTCATGTTAGCTTTTAACCCTGCAATGTTTGTCAGATCCTACAGCCATCAGACCCACATTAAAAAGAAAAAAGTCCTTCTAGTATCTGATCTACCCATTGAGAAGAAGAAAGGAAAGATTATAGCAGGGGTGTTGTGGAGTAGAAGAAAAGAGAACAAATGGATTATTTTGTTTTAGCACATTTTTATACTATCTCCACATCTGAGGAAAAAAGTCTTTGCCATCCTTTTGGAGTCCCAGCAGTCTTCCTGATTCTCTCAGAAATAAATCTATCCCGATACAGAGGAATTACGCACCACTTCGATCTCCTATCTGCTTAACTGAGAACTGAAGAAAGATTTCAGTGGTAGCAGGGTCTTCTATAGACCTTGCATGAAGTGACTTTACATCCCATTAGGGAACTATGCTGCAAACTTCAAATGCATCTACAGCATAAATGGCACTGAGACATTTGTGCCTAAGAAGGAAATCAATAACACAATACTAATGTTTGAAAGTGCTTTAATTTACGAGGTCATTTACTTTTTACATTACTTTTTCTTTAAAGTGATATTTTTATTTCTTCGTATTAAATCTGTTTTATACATAAAAAGAAGCATTGCTCTAATTCAGTTATTAACTGAGAAATGGAAATACTCTTATGGGAAAGTAAGAATAGGGAAAAATCATTCCTGGGTTACTGGATATCCCTTAGAACCCTTCAACCCCAATGTAAAATAGAAAGAGAAATGAAGAGTGATGGCTAAGATGAAGAATGGACTTCTTTCGAGAATTACAGAGCAGATATGAAGTGATAAATTGGCAAACAAGCAAGTATAAGCAGAAATGTGGCTTTGTGCAGCAAACAGTAGTGTAATATAAACTTGGGAACAGTTCACTTTTTTCAGAAGTGTGGCAAGGGTTGGATACAGATTGATAGGATGGATATAAGATCCATTTTAGCTAAATTATCTTATCTGTTTAATCTATGGGATAAATAAAAATGATCACATCTTATTTACCTCTAAGATACAGCAAATAATCTCCCTCCTGTGCTCCCTTTTCTCCGAGGCTGGAATAAAGTCACCAGATGGGTCATAATGGAAACAATATCTTCCACCTCTTTGTACCTGGAGCAAATGACCTCCTTTCAAGATGAATTTTCCAGAAAGCAGATAACTGAATTACCTGAGTGCTGATCCACTTCAAAGGGACTCTTTAAAGGAGGCATAATCAGATTTTGATGCTTTGATCAAGGGAATCTATCAACTAGTTTACTCGATCACAAACTCTCCTATTTGCCATGAAAAGATAACTAATCAATTACAGAACATACATCTGCTCTGAGTAACGTTATTGATGACTTGGTAGAAGGAATGTGCAGTACAAAGAGCAAAGCCCTCGGGAAAACTGGCAGTGGCGAGGACCAAGGAACTCAGGCTTGACGAGGTGGCCAGCCAAAGGCAAGATGCTAGCAATTCGGCAAGAAAATCTGTTGTACTCCTCTCAGAAGGAAACCTCACCGAAAAAGGAAGGGATTCTTGCTCAGAATAGGTTATTTGGTTATTTATTTGGCTATTTTCTAGTACGCTCTTTCCCACTAATGTTGCCTCTCCTGCAGTTCTGCCCCCCTGCCCAGGGAAGCCAGTCAGCTCGGCTGAGCTCGGCTGGGCTTGGCGGAGCAGCCGCCTGCTGCACGCCGGAGCTCACACCGCCGCCGTTTGCTCTCCTACCTTGTGGGACCGGCACAGTTGGCATCTCCAGAGCTGGTGTTGCCTTCTACCAGCGGAGCAGGGCTTCTTCTCAAAGACCTACATGAAGTGGATGTATTGCTCCTTCCTGACTCGAGCAGATCTACTGATAAAAAGTATTCTAACATTTCAGACAGCAGCAACAGAACAGAACTAAGTGAACAGATAGACAATATTCCCACCTCTTTTGTTCTCTCCTAAAGCTTTGCAAACTGCCGCAGGTATTTTTCAGAAATGCTATTTCCATATAATCAAATATTTCCTACCAGAAAGACACTGAGTTTTATCTATGATGAAAATTATTAGATAAAAAAAAAACCCAAAACTAAAGAAATGGGATCAATTATTCGGCCAGAAGAATTCTCAGTCCAAATGGAATTTCATTGTTAAGAAATAACATAGAAAGTTGCCAGGCATTATCAGCTACAATATACAAATCTTATTAATTCATGTGCTGCATATTTCTGAGCTAACCCATTCTAGCAGTACACACGATTTTACAATTTCACATTTCTTGACTGAATTATGCCCAGCCCACATTTGTCCTCCTTTCATTGGGGAATACTGTGATTCACAAGTAAAAAGCATACATAATTTTAAGTTTAAAAAGTGCTTTTCTTTGAACTCTAAAATGGACTTGAAGCTAAAGTTGGAAAGAATCCGAGGAAAAAAATGCGAAAGCTTCAGAACACTGAAAAAAAAAGGAAAAAAGGATTGTAAGGGCAGTCATCTTTGCAACCTTATCTACTCTAAATAATCTCATGAACTCTAAATAACCTTAAAGATTCAAATGTTTGTCTATTCAAAATTTCATGTTTTCCCATAACCATTTAAAATGAAAGGGGCTTTTTTTTTCATTAAGCTCAGTGGAATTAGGTCAGACTTCAAGATTAAACTTTATTACTTTGCCTTTGTTTAAAGCTTTGATGGCCAGTCATGAGCTTGATATCTCTCAACCACCGCAAGAGCTGACTGGGCAGAGGGGAAGGATCCCTGAGACCAGGGTCACCTCCCGTTCAATTTTAACCATACTCAGATGATTCAAGTATCATCTGAATGAGGTATTTGCTGCAGTATCTGAGGTGTGGACAGCGTTTTGCTGAATCACTTACCTAACTGCTTCAACCAGGGCTGAGATCCTCCTGCCATGAAAGGTTGCAAGTCTTTTGTGGGGGGTAATGCAGGCTACAGCAGCTGAAGTTCAATGGCAGTAATAACTGTTCACAGGTTTCTAAACAATCCAGCAATGCATGGGCACCTCTTATTCCTTCTGACATTTTGCATCTATATTTAGTTGTTTATTATATTTCATTTTATTTTATTTTCAGGACAGATGAAGTCTCTAATCCACTAGCAGAATTAACAACATTAAAAGAATGGGGAAAAAAAGCACTAGTCATTTGAATTCAGTTTTTATACAGCATGCCAAAATAGGCTGAAGTTAAAAGCAATAGCGGTGCACTGAATGAATGGTAAGATTTGTTTTTATCTTTCTTATTGAACAGATTCCTGCAGTTTACTTTTTTGAGCATCTTACGGCATCTTTGGATCAGCCAACAAAGAAATTCCTTTTGGACACAGCATGTGGTCAAATGAAGATCCTGTTCAAAGTGACATGAAATCAGAAATATTGGCTATATAACAGGTATTGTCTTTTTCTATACCTCTGTTCTTCATTGTCAGTAGTCGCCATAACTGAAGAGACACACTCACAAAGAAGTAAGAAATGTTCAAAGTAGGCAACAGATGCTTTATTAGAAGGCAAACCTTTCTCTTTTCTCTATTCATTTTATCCTAACACCAGCAGGTTTCCAAGGGGGAGAAAAAGCAGCTTTGATGCTTTTTTTTCAACTGCTGGAATTTTTAAAGAGGTCCTAATTTCAAATGCTTTAGTGGAGTCTGCCTTAGTGCTCTTATGTTGCAAAATATTTAATGCTTTAATAGTAGGATCATTACCAGTTCCTCTTTATATTTGCTGTTTTCTCTGGTTATTAATTGGTCGGACAGTCTTAGCTATTGGCACTCACAGAAGTCCCCTCCTCCAGGACCAGACAATCCTCCTCCTGGGTGGCACGGAACTGCCGAGGCCCTTTGACCCGAGTAGCCTGGGAACAGTCCACGGGTTTGCTCCAGTGCCCTATATGAAAACACTCATTACCTTCACACGCAAACGAAGCCTGCGATTTGAACACCTTGGAAAGGCTTGTTAGAGAGCTGCTTCCCTCTGACTGCATTGCTCAGAGTTCTGCTCGACCCTGACTGCTGCACGGGGCACGAGGCAAAACAAGGCCAGGCCCCAGCTGGGGTGAAGGAGCCGCGCCGGGTCCTGCCGGTGTCACCCCTGGGCGCTCCAAATGTCAATGCCACGGGGCCAGCAAAGCAGCAGCCCTGGGCTCGCCTCTGCACACACACACACACCCCGTTATGCTGGTGAGAGCTCACGGACTTCACTGGGGTGGCGCAGGTGTAATTCGGAAAAAATAACAAGTGCGGCACATTGTTACGCTGCACAGCAGTGCGCAGGGCCNCAAATGTCAGTGCCGCGGGGCCAGCATAGCAGCAGCCCTGGGCTCGTCTCCGCACACACACACCGTTACGCTGCTGAGAGCTCGCGGACTTCACTAGGGTGCCTCAGGTGTAATTCGGAAAAAATAACAAGTGCAGCACATTGTTACGCTGCACAGCAGTGCGCAGGGCCAAAGAGGCGAAGGCTGGTTCACTAGCTGCCCTTGTGCTTGTCCCCCCTTCCTTAGGGCAATGGCCGGGCTACCAAGGCCAGCAAGGGCAGGGCTAACACATCAGTGGAAAAGTGGCCGTGGGCTTTTCCAGCTGCTTTCTGTGTGTCCCCCCAGGACTGCAGCGGCTGCAGAACCAGAGCTTGCGGGGCTGCCTGGTGCAAGCCAACCCACAGGCTGACCCGTCCGCACATTTTAGGTTAAGAGCACCTGTAACACCAGGGCTCATCTAGAACAGAAGAATAAAACTGATAATTTAAGAAACATGGGAGTGGCCCAAATGTACAGAAATTTCCAGCATTATTTTTTAAAATAGGATACTGCTATTCAGACCTAAATACACAGAACACAAGATTGTTAAACGTGTAGCTTCAGGCCAATGTATAAGCCTAGGGTTGCTCAAGAGGGAGCCCAAAGCAGTCATCAGAAGAGGTGGCCAGTACAGTCTTTCTGAAAACCCAGCTGTGGGTGCTTTCTATTCACTGTGTCTCTGCATTTCTAGTAAAGCAAGATGTATTTAGAAAGTGTTTCTATTAGACCAGCAGATCATAACTGGAAAGGAGATTTCTTTTTTACTCTTCTGTCACAGATAGATTCAGAAACTATTTGTTCTTATCAGAGGATTAAAAGCCAGCTTGACAAAATGTGGTATTATCTGTTGTGAGGATCAGCAGCCACTGCTACCGCTGCTGCAAAAACTTTGGGAAGCAGCAAGGCGCTGAGCGAGCGTGTGGTGGGGAATGCAAGGCAGGGAAACACGGGGCAGTGTCCAACCCAACTACTCCCTGCGCTCAGCAACCCCTTGTGACGGAGAGCAAATAACACAGAACAAATTTAGGAAGGCAGCTCTTCGATAACAGAAGAGAATGAAATAGCCAAGTTGCAAGATGATGCACAGCAGGCATGGAAAGCAAATAAAATGGATTTTTTTAAAAAATATAACCCATTGGGGTCAATATATGAACTCCTAGACCTAGTACATAGAACGGGATTTTCTTTTTTTTTTTTTTTTAAACTCACTTCAAACAGGCCAGCATTTTTCCTGGTGCCTTTATTTGGATAAAAGAAGCCACAAAATCTCTAGTATGTGGAAGTGATGGAGACTTCACGTTAAATTCCAGCCACAGACATTCCACTCCATGAGCTACTGTGCCTCTGACAGAGTTTCCAAAACGCATACAGGGGGTAGGAATTTACTCAGACAGAAGACAACTGCTTCCTTCAGGCTTTGACTTTTGCAGGAGTCTCCCATTTAAAGAGGGGAACATTTCATTTCTGATCTAATCTCTAAATGCAGGGGCAAAAACCCACCTGCACATCCAGAGAGAAGAGACATGGGTTACTGCAGATACCAGGAGTGATGAATCTGGCCCCAGGAACTGCTTCGTAGGAGCAGATCTCCTCTCCGGACTGCCCCAACCACGACAGCCTCTCACAGCTTTATCTAAAGCCTGCAGTTTGGAGGCACCCAGAAAGTGAAACATTGGGCCTGAAATGCCAAAACTTCCAGGGAAATAATGTTCATTTGAAGGAGGACAGAGGTATTTTCATCCTCTCTGCACTGCTGAGAACAAGCTTGCAGCACAGTGTCAAGGTTTAAGATCCGGAGAAAGCCAGGCCCTCGCACTTGCTTGATCATCACCTATATCAAACAATTCAAGCTAAAAGAACATCTCTCATGTAAATCTGTTCACAAAAAGAATGGAAAGACCTGGGAAGGTTAAAGGCTAGAACTTTCAGAGCTTTTATTCAGACCAAGGGAAAAAAAGAAACAGTGTTCAAAAGTTTTATTCTTAGGCTATTTTCAACAATTCTTTTTTGAAAATCCCACTTTTATGAGAGCACTCTAACTTTACTCAGAAAGTTCACAAATAAAGAGCTTCTTCTCCTCTCCCTATACATACATGTGGGTGCCTGAGAATTACAGTAAGAAAGTTAGATCTTTCACTTGTTCTTTATGTACTTCCTTACTGCAAACCACATTGGAGAAGCCTGATGGGGTCAATTTAGGAAAGTTCTGTTATGTCCCAATTTCAAACCCTTCTCTGCCCTCCCCTCTCAATTAGGCTGTCACATCAAACATTATAATAACTGTTATTATCTGTATATTCAAGTAACATGTTGAGCACTATATATGTACCTACATATTCATCCACACACACAAACACAATTATGTAGAGATCCGAAGAAATAAACACCTAATCAAATAGTCCAGAGAAAATCTTTTCAGTGTAAAGACTAGACCAGGTTGTATTTAGTTGCATCCTGAATCCTTTTACTTCTTCACAGTGAATTACTACTATACAAATATAAATTGTAACAGAATTTTTTAAAAAATTAACCCAGATATCTCTAAAGAAAATGAAAAATATACTTTCCAAGGACACCCATAGAGAAGCTGTGTATTTTTGTGGATTTCCATCTTTCTGATACTATTAGCATTTTAGAATCCTTGCTGCTAACAGGGTCCTTTGATCTCTATAACTTGGTGCCACAGTATCTGCCCTCTGAATGTTGTGAAAACCTGAAAAGGATTGTTTAAGGAGGCAGCTTCTGTGTAATTGCACATTAGCCATACTTAGAATGATTATGGCTTTCTAGACACCAGAATGATGGGTTATTAGCAGTATTTTAAGATTCCTAGGCTGGGAAAATTGTAGCTCATCTCTGCACGGTAACAACACTTGAAGCTACAGTGAACATGAAGGAAAGATGGGTTTGCTACCACATTACATAAATCAAAGACTGTTTCTGCTAGGACGACGTGATGGATGGATGCTCGCTCCCTCTGCTCTCTGTGCTGCACCTCCTTCTGGCACTGACCCAGGAGATCGGCACTGACTCCTGAATCACAGACTCGGCAGCAGGAACCTTTCAGGCATTGCAACACGGATAACCGTTATCCAGGGACATGGTGACAATCCTGTCGCGACTATAAAACCTGCTGTAGCCCAGCACAGCCTTCCCAAGCAGCCACCGTTCAGGAGCGCCGTGGAGGACGGCAGGGCAGGCGATGTTCGCACAGCGGCTCTGTGGTTTTGGAGTCCCACCTCACGCACACAGGGCAAAGGTCTGGCTAAGAGCAAATCCAGACCCTCTCAACAGCGATGACAAAACTCCTTTCCCAAATCAACGAGAGCTTCGCCACTGCGCGAAGTCAGAAAACTTCAGGGGTCAAGAAGGAAACTTGGAGGGAGTCTCATGTTCATCCACGTTTGTTCAGACGCTGGTACTTAAGTAAATACATAACGAACACCAGGCTCTTATCTATTTATGAGTCTAAAATATGACATTAATGTCGATGACTTTTGTTTGCTCTCAGAAAACTGTGCCTGCGAAAACGAGAGGCTGTTTCTCGGAAACAAGGCTAATATACAAAGACCACATGAGGTCTGGAAGGAATCAGTTTTACAAGCACTTCAAAAGGCGCGTGGGGCATTCCAGAGCCGCGCGCTGCCCGCGGGGTCCCACCGGCGGCCTGCGGGAGCGCGGGGTGTCAGGGAGCCGGGGCCTTCCTCCCGCGCCAGCCTCCCGGAGCAGCGTCCTCCTCCTCCAGCCCCGCTCTGGGGCAGCGGAAGGAAGGGGCTGGTGGCTGAGGGGCAGGATCCCCTCTCGGAGCAGCAACCTTTGCCGGCTGCCCGTGCACAGGGCAGGCAGCGAGGGCTCGAGAGAAGCGTTCGGGAGCGCTTCAGCCGGCGCTGAGAGCGGAGTGGCGCAGAGCAAGCTCTTCTGAAACAACAAAGCTGGGAAGAGGTCACCTCTCTGCAGGCCACCCCAAAGCAAGGCCAAGCAAACCGGCCCACCTCATCACACCGTGCACATTTGGCGGGCTACATTTAGAATATTCTCAAAGGCAGCACTAAGCGTGGACTTTTTACATGACATTTATAAAATGGCACGATGTCTGAAAAGCAAAATTCTTCTACCTTCTCCAGGATAACTAGGATAACATACGTACATACGTGAGGCATGATGTGTTATCCTGGTGGTGTATGACTACTGCTAGCACCATATTCGCATTCCAGACCTGGTTATTCTTCACTAATTAATTTCCCTAATAGCAGAACTAGGAGGAATCAGAGTTCAAAAAAAGATCTGCATCAAACAGCTGATGAGTTTGTCTGTGTTCTCTTGAAAGCAACTTAAAGAGGAACATTTGATCGCTACCAAATTTCTAAGGGGAATACCATTTCAATGTTAAGACTAATGAGACTAGTTTAATCTCATCCTTATAAACAAATCAGCTTAAGCCTAATGAAATCTTATTTTTGTAAATTAATGCACAAAGGAAATAGTTCAGTGTAAACAGACTTGTAGTGTACATTGTTTAGAGACTATTGACTTTCAAATTAGCCTGCTTTTCAAACATTTCACGTCAAAAATATAGTCAAAATGCAAATGTAGCATAAACGGCTCTATAATAAATGCTCATTCAACATTTATTCTTTCTCAAATCATCTTTTAAAGCTCTTTCATGCTAATGTCTAGAAGATGTGACATTAGAAAAATTGCTTTGACATGCTAAGGGGCTCCAAGATTAACAAAAAGAGAAGGAACAAGATAAAGCTTTCAAAAGACCTATTTCAGAGGAATTATTACTTCCTTTGAAAGTCTTCCAAGGTTGCAGTGCATTTAAGCTTGTTGGCATACATGTAAATGAAGGACTACAAAAGTATTCCACTAAATACAACTTGAATTAAACCTTCAGGCTAATGTTAAGGAATGAGGATAAAGGCCAGACCCTAGGCTGGCAACAACTAATTTAAAATAAGTTCGTTATTTGAGGACATCAGTAGGGAGAATTATTTAAAAAGAAAGGAGGGGGACAGGGAATAAAAATATCGATAGAGGAAATTAGAAATGTAATTCCCATATAAAATGGCTTGGGCTGATGGACTCTGCTGATTGAGCACCTGGCATTCTAAAGAGGTTTATTAAAACACTCTGAACCGCATTGTAAAATAGAAACAGTTTCCACTGTTGACTTCCTCATTCTCTTTGCATAAAAATGCACCACTTCTCCACAACAAAGTCTTGATTTCATAATGACTAAAAGGCAAGGGTGATGTGGTTATCACAAAAAAAATATTTTGGCTTGTAAGCCTTAAGCCATGATTTAAACCTCCAGTCATTTGACATCCACGGGAATGTGATTGCAGCCCTTCCAGTTGCACTTTTTACTTCAAGCTCCACTGGGAACAGACAGCATCTAGGAGAATCCATCCTACTGCAGAGTATCCTCCTTGGCATTTGCCCAGCTCTAAAGCAAATTTGAGTACAAGCCCAATGCTGCCATACCTTTTTAGACACAACTGTTCAAGGATTTTAGCTTAAAACCAGATTGTTACCTAGTAGTCACCAAAGTGTAGAAACAATATACACTTTGTCTTAAAATATTCTTTATGCCTAATCCTAGGAAAGGCATTAGAAATCAGGGCTCCTTACATACTCTTGATTTGCAACAGACTCATCACATGACCTTTGCACATCCTCTTATACACACTTATTTATCCTACAGAAATTAGATTGAATAATTAAATAATTCATGTCTCAAAAACGTTTGAAATATTTAAATGGAGTTCATTTGCAAAGCCCAATGAAATAACACAACAGTTGCTATTTAAGAAATCCTGTTTGTTACCTTCTGCTCATAGTCTCACACTAGTTGGTAATACAGTGGGTACATACCAGTTTCCCAGATAGCAGTAATGATGGTCCCGTGGCCCCTTTTTTAATATTGCTTTGTTTTCTTATAAAATGCATTCACTTTACATTTCATGGCGCTTGCAATGCATTTTAGAAAACATCAAAGGCTTTGAATTTGATCACAGCCTCACTACTAATATTCTGAACCTGTTGCATAAAAAAATGTATCTATTCTTGCCAAATGAGAATGTTCTTTTCTCCCTTCTCATCATATCCTCAATCAGCCTCTTCATGCTGGTCACTCCTGTGAGCACCCGAAGAGACCCACTTGCTCGCGCAGCAATAACATCACCGCTTCGGCTCTCCCTACCTTCCTCTGTGCCCTTCGCACGCCCGTACGTCAGCGGCGCCACTAAAGATACTGTTTCCCGGAGCATAAAGACACGGGGATGAAAGCAGACCAGGATTGCTCCACGAAAGGCCAGATAAGCCTTAACACGTCACACACTCTTGACCAAAGCAACTTACCTCTCGCAATGGAAGAGGCACCCGAGCACCGAACTTCTCTTTACAATGAAAATGCTGCCCGCGTCTGGCCCTGTGCAGATGGGCAGTTACTAGCTGTATACTGAATAAAACTGTTCGAGGTCTGCTGTAGTAGCAGAGACCTTAGTGCCTACGTTACCTCAGAAATTGCAGCTCTGCAGCCATAATCTTTGTGGCAGATCAAGAAATTCTGCTTCAAAGGAAACAAGCTGGACCGAAAGTGGCTGTGAGGGATCGCGCTGCAAGACATCCTTCTCCTAAGTGCCAGAAACTGTCCAAACGGACGCACTGGAGAGAAAACTGGGCATCAACATTTTGAATTTACATGCACACAGGTAAGAACTCTTTTAGATTAGCCAACACACGGCACAATATTTAGTGAGGTGTTTCCGGGAAGACGCCATTTAAAAGAATGAAAAACAACTAATAGAGAACTCTTTCTTTATAGATTTGCTAGTTGGATTCAAATATATATTCAACAACCACTGAGAAAATTTCTCCAATTAGCAGTCACACTTTCAACAACTATTCAATCATTACGTGCTTGTCAGCATGAAATCTGAGTTTGGGAAGTTTTGGAAGGGATCTAGCCATCTCAGTATTCACAAATGCAGATAGATTATTAAGGTCATTTATTACACCAGTGAGTGCTAGACTTACACACCTAAATTTGTGTAGTTTTATATGCAAAAGCAGGAATAGCAATATTCATGCACAAAACTGGGCAGGCAGGGGACCAGTGGTCAGCGCAATCATCTAACCAGGCTTGACAAGAGATTTACATCTAAGCACAAACATCTAGTCAATGATTCTGAATTAAAAAAAAATCTCCAGTATGGTAACATAATTCAAACTTTTAGAAAAATTTCAAAAAACCTTATGATTTTATTGTAATTTAAAGACTGGATAATAGCAAAGACTACAAAGTGATATGTCTTGCAGACACCTTAAAAGCAGACACAGTCATACACAAGCAACAAAAAGAGAAAGGAAATCTGCCTCATTTTCACCTTACACTTTTTAAATCCCTCCAGAAATATCACTTGATTATAATTAGGGAATTTTAGATGCAACTCTGTAGATTCCTTTTTCTTAGCTCACGTTCTCTCGAGGGAAGGAAGGAAGGTTCCTGAGATGAATGCAAGGCTGACAGCATTCGCTTGGGTTGCACTCATATTCCACCTGAACACGGAACCATGAAAAAAATGAAACCCTTTGATGCCGCCTTCCATTCATCTGCCTGCAAAACACAACGTCTGGAGCAAAACATCTTCTAAGCATCTAGCTTCTTATGCTGGTAGTTCACCTGAGACTTCGCGGAGCAGAGAATTAAAAGAGATCATCTCCATAAAAATATGCTTTGAATGATAATTTTGATGGGACCGATAAATTTTGTAATAGCAATTTTTATTAAAAAGTAGCCTTCCTTTTCCCGATACTTCATGCATACTGATAAAATTACAGGGAAGTACCTTAGTTCTGCCACATTACAGCATTCACTTGTAGAGACAACTTATGCTGATATAAATATATTATTTTGTTATATTATTATGATCTAAATAAAAGTGTCTGATGGATGCACGTGAATTGAGACAAGGGGAAGGCTTCAGCAAAAGGCAACCAAATGCAGCCTAATCAGTGCAGCTAAAATATCCTGTGTCCCAATGGCAGTCATGACAAGGTTTCTGAAACAGTGTCCAGGTGCAAGACCCCGGCGTAGACATGGAGCGAAAAGGTTCCTGCTTTCTCCATGAGCAGCCACCCTGCAGGGCCCTGCGCAACCGCTGCAGCGACACCAGGCACGTCTGACAAAATCCAGATGTGGCCCCCACATACAAGTGTCAAAGCTCTTACTTGGGACTGTTCTGGGAGCGGACAGGCTCCACATTACAACTCCATTAGGTCCCAGGGTTAGGACAGACTTTTCTGCCACCTCTTGCCGTCACTCCGCGCACTTCATCCTCGAGCCCCCTGGGGCCAAACAGCGGCTTCGCGGGAGGCACCACACAACAGCTCAAAGACCCAACTCAGGCTCTGCAAGGAGGCAACTTCTGAAACATCCTCGTTTCATGCTTGGCTAGAAAGAGAGTTACAGATCTCTGCAAAGCAATGTATCCTTTCATGCAGGTGTCCCCAATTCCCTTGCCAGCCTCAAAAAATCATAAGAATTTTGTCGCTGCTACTGGTTAGAAGTAAAAACTTCTCTCCCTCCTACATCTCCACCAGATACTTCATTTGCAGAGAGAACATACCAGTTTTTAAGAACAATCTCTCATAACTTTTCTGCTTCCCTCTGACCTCTGGGGATTTTCCATGCCCCAGAACCATCCCTAGTCCTTTGCTTCATCGGCCTAAAAATACTGGCGGGGAGGGCCACGGTTCAGGCAATGTTGCAGCTACAGACAGCCACATTGAAAGCTAAGCTCTTAAACAGATTTTCTCAAGCACAAATGCAGACAGAACCAGCTTCATAACTCAGCAGACATATTTCCCAGTGTTATCATATTTTGACTGTAACAAATCTGCAATACTCTCACTGAAAAAAGGAAAACAAACAAACAAAAAAAAACCTGATCACATTTTTGCTGTGCACACTTTTTTTGGTCAAGATTGAGAAAATCTTTTTTTATACCAAACATGCATTTTTCTCTGTTTCAATATATACCTGGGTAAATCAATCTTTTAAGTAGAAAGCAACTTAAATCAGCAAAATGCTGCTTTGCACCATGATTAGAGAAGTTAGTTCTTTGCATTTCTAAGTTCCAATTCTAGAGTACACAAACAAGATTGGGGGGAACAACATCTTTATGCTTAGTTCCAACACCACGTCACTTATTTCCACCACGAGATGTATGGTCCTTTTATCTGTTGGGTGCTGCCTATTTTTCTAATTAGCAGTTTGAAAGAGGAAGCCAGAGTTTTGTAATGCAGAGGGAATGCTTTTTTCTCATCACAGTCTGTTCCAAATGTCCTCCCAGCTAGCAGGAATCTTTGAAGTTGTTCTGGAGCTCTATTCCGTGAACCACAATCGCATATAAATGCCGTTACTCATTCCTATATTTGGCTCCTACTTCCCCAGCTTCCTAAAGCCGTAAACGGTTAATTTATCCATGACCACATTTGTCCCAGAAAAATTAAAACCTGTGACCCTAGATTAAAGCATAATTAGACTGCATGTAGTTTAAGACTTTCTTATCATATCTACAGAGAAGCAATATCATTTTAAGCAAAGCTTTTGATTAAGCAAATCTCACCTTCCAACACGCCGATCCGCGTGCTCATGCTGCCACACGAGGCAAGTAACTGCATTAATAGGTGTGGGACCTTCCCAGTTCCCTTTTGCGCTTGGAGTCCAGGTGAGCAGTGGGCAAAACGCGCCCAGCTCTGCTGGTGCCCAGGGACGGTGCAGCCCGCGCGCCCCGTCTGCCGGGGCTCCTCCAAACGCTCCTTGCGGCCCTCCCGGGAGCTCTGTTTGCACAGATGCCTCTAGTTCAGCACATGGCATTTTCAGAGAACCTGTGCAGAATTCTCATTTTCTACCAAAATTTAAACATGGTTTTTGCCTACCTCAAATATTTCCTAACTAAAACTTCTTCCTCAGGCAACTGTTATATTTTAGTCCTAACTAAAAATATGCTAATGTCCTTAGGAATTGAAATCTGCTTTACTATTTAAGGCTCAGAACTTAAAACTCCAAAATGCATAACAGTTAAATGCTGTACAGTTTACATCCCCAGTGAGAAGTGTTTATATTATTTTGTGACTAAGACCGAATGAACTTGGCAGAAAAACATAAACTACTTCAGGTTTAAAAGGGCCAATTTACGCATTAGTGCCCTGTTTGCATGAAATTATCATCTTGTCATCTACGGAACACACAGCAGTATAAATCAGCATGGATAAATATTATTCTGGCTCTGAGAAAACTGTGCCCACCTTTCCTCAATGAACTAAAAGCTTTATTGTAAAGTTTTATTGGAGTCAGTTTTGTAACACACATAAGCGAGAGAGAACACACTAAATCCAGTGAATTAAAAAAATCTTATAGGTTATGAAAAGTATCTATGAGTCACCTTTTCTAACTTAATTGTTTTGAAAATAAAGGAAAAAAATGAGTTGGCATGTATTTAAGAAAATACTTATATCTATCACGAATAAAACGGAGTAAACAGAAGAATTCACTGACACATGGTAAGTATAATTGTTGTTACCACAGCCCTTGTAAAACTGTTTTACCGGCTAAATACAGCGGAGTCTGATGACTTAAGTTAAATATCATGGTCAGAGTAAAACCTTGAGCATTTTTCAATTAGAAGTATTACAGTACAGTAGCTATTTTTTTCACCTTGCTACACCTGTCTCACATGCAACATTTTTTTTAAGTGAAGAAGAAAGACGTCAGGCACATCCCTCCCCAGCCAGGCAGGAACCACACTGCGGAGAAGCACTCGGTCGCATTGCGCGTGCCCTCGGGGGTTCAAAATCACCATTCGGCCTTCATTGCCCAACCACCGCTGGTAGAATTGAGCTGCTCTCGTCCAAACATCCATTAACAGACTCCGAACTGCAAGAGGGAGCACGGACTCTGCAAGAAGAACAAGGTGCAGCAGCAGCAGGACGAAACTCCTCTCTGCTACTGCCATGGCCACGTGCGAGCTCCTGCAGATTCTGCACCTGCAGGGCTGTCCCACAATGATAACAACCAATCTTCCAGCTTGATCAGAGATCTTGATCTCTTGCAACATAGAAAATACCTTTTTTTTTTTTTTTTTTCTTCCTTTCAACGGTGTGCTTAGCTTAGTGGAAAGGCATTTTACGGGTGAAAAGCTAACTTGGAAAAGCAACCTTTCAGGTCCTGAAGCTGTGATGCCACTGTTGTCCTGAGTTCTGTGTTACTCTCCTATCATGACGTGAGTCAAGCACACAAATGTTTCAAAGATGCTCCACAAACAGAAAAAAAAAAAAGAAAAGAAAAAGAAATAAAGATCTTACTTTGCTAAAGCTTGACATAAGCAAAATGTTACTGGAAATTCACTATCCAAACCACTGAAACTAAAAAGAGGGTCAAGTCAAAATCCTGCCAAGACAGAAGCTTTGTGATGGCAGATAAATCGGGGATATTTCTTGATACTCTCTGAGGGAATTCAGCTTGCCATGATTCCCTTACTCTGTAGGCTCACTTATCTGGTAAGGTTTCAACTGTATTTCCTATAAAATCACATGATTTGCGGGCATCCTGTCTTTCTTTGCTATTTCAATGTTACAAACACAGCTGTTCTATTTGTATTGGACTCCAAAGCAAAAACATACTCCAAATTTGCATGGTGCATTGGAAGCTCTCATTTCTTTTCTTTAGGAAGGGGAATCACCTGATAGCAAGAAATTTTTATTTTAAAACGAGCTTTTGAAGTATTTCATAAAATATTTAAACCATTAGGAAGGAATCTGCTGTCCAGTTATGTCTTATTCATTTTAATCCTTCAGCCATTTTGATAAGAATTTAATCACAGGAGGCATCCCATGGCTTTATATGAAGGACCCTGTTTAATTGGACCCTAGATTTGTTAATATCCTTCCCTAGACTGCTTAAGCTTAACATAACTTGACTCCTTCCCTGAATTTCTTCTTTATATTTTATTTCTAGGATGGCATTACTTTTCTTCACATTTTCCTCTGCCCTTCTATCTTCTCCTGGTGCCAGAGTAAAAGAAATCCTTAAAAAGCAAAAAGATGTCAAGCAAAGGAAAACAAAAACTTGCTCTCATCAGGTGATACACTGGAGAGTTCAAAAATGTGTGAACAAAACAAAGAGAAAAGAAGCAGCAGACAGTACTTTAAAACTGAAAAATTTAATAAGCTACCAGAAATTTAAATAAGAGGAACAGAAGTAGGAGCTTTTTACTGCTAAGCTTAGCAAAAATAGGATATTGTATGACCTGAGAAGTTTTATTTTGGCTTTTACTAGTTTTGAGGAAAAAAAAAAAAATCTAAGAAGAGAAAAAAGCGTTGAACAACAACTGGTCAAGTGCACTTTGCCCACTGAGGTTCTCACTCTTGATTTAAACATCAGTAGTAGAGATATTTCGGGAGATTCTTCACAGGACATGTTAAATCATGTTGGCATTCAAATGACCTTTCATTTTCGGGAAACAGTGAAAGCGACACTGTACAAAATGACAACTAGAATCAAGTTAGTTAATGGAGTTCCTAAACCAAATAGCTTGACACAATTACATTACACACAGAGCCAATGGTAGCTGTGGCAGAGCAGGGTTTCTATTCACGCTGCAAGATTATACACAGTACAATAGCTGCAAAGGCTCATTTAACGCAAGCCATTCGGGAGTTTCAAGAGCCATATTCCTGCAAGGAGGCAGAAGACTGTTCCTTAGAACAAACATCATAGCAATGAACAGCTATTCATATGTCAGTATGAAATTATGTTTATCTTGTATGTGGGCACTGTACAGAAAAATAACTCATTTCCATGAAAATAACATAGTGCTAAACATATCATATCTATATCAGCAGCTGTCAATCTGAATCTTTAATGGTCATTCAAGCCATAATGCTAATTCAAGCCTTTAACTACACAATTCTGTGAAGCAACTGGAGAATCTTAGTCATGAAAAATGATGAAGTGATGATTATCTTTCACTCAAGAGAATAACTTCCCAGCCTCTGCCTTTCTGTGAATGAAAATAAAAAAATCATCACTAGCTACAAGTAAAATAGCCTAATTTCCTACCTCGCCTACAAGCAAAGGACGAAAATAATGAAAAAGCAACGCAGAAGCACTGCTGATAAGTACAATCATACTGTAGTCCTCCAAGTCATTTTCTTTAGGATGACAAAGTCCTGCTGCCGAATTTGCAAAAAGGTAGCTTGTCCACTGAATGCAAATACACCATTTAAAATGACAGAATAAGCTCAGTGTAAATGCCTGTGAAGACTGTTTGCATTAGAGCTTTGTAGAGATTTGAATTTCTACTTTCAGTAAATGAAGTGATTACAAATAATGGCAGTTTTCTCATGCAAAGGATGTTTGGGTCTTTGAATTAATTGCTTTGCCTTTGTGAATGCTGGGACACCGTCACTGGCACAACCTTAAAAGGCAAATAACTGTCCAGAAAGGGAGAGGGGCAGTTCTAATTACCAGGTAAAAACACTCATATCCCATGCAGGAAGAGACGGCAGGATGCACAGGCAAGTTAAAAGGCGATGAGAGAAGCCAGGAAGGTAAAGACTGCCCTCGACATCCCGGTCACAAGGGAGGTGCAGCTCTGCTCCAAACTCCCCCTGAGCACGAAGGCATCTTCGGCGGCTCAAGTTTGGCCCTGCATCATTATCCAGCCCATTCCCTCTTCACACTCCAAATTCATCTCCTACCTCTAACGTTGCTGAGAATGAGGGATTTGGTATACAAAAAGCTCAAGATTTTTAATAACATGACTCCTCTGCTGCTTATTCAATTTCATTTGAGTTTCGTGGAAGCCACTGTACGCACTCAGGCTAAATCAACTGCTCCCGCTGTGCACAGCACCAGTACTTACAAGATCAAAGCCTTGCAATAGGTGATGCAGGTTAGTAAGCTCCTGGAATATTCAAATTGAAATGGGACACATTTTACTGACCTTCTAAGCTCAAAAGTAAACTTCCTGAATATAATCTACATCCACTGCAGAAAGCTCACACTGATGCACAGGAATGTCTTTCTGTAACATGTTACGCCAGTCTTCCTATGGCTACAACTTAATAGTAAAATGTGTTCAGAAAAGCAGACGAACACTTCAAGGGTTACTGTCATCAACCTTAAAGCAAGAGCACTCTGCACACAGGGACGGACGTGCCTCATTTGCAGGATGTACTGCAGGAGCCGTGACCCACAGCTACGTTACCGGCAGCGTCCGGGCAGGCTGTGCCAACGCACGGCTCCTGCGTACGGCTCCCGATGCTGGAAACCCCCAAACAACTCACAGCAACACACATAATCACTACTGCGAAACAATCGGTCATCTCTGAAAGCTTCTGAGAGGATCACAATGTATTATTTTCCAATGTATTTTGAATGTGATGGAAAGCAGCTATGGGATGGGATGTCTTAAGTATGGGATTAATTACAGCACCTCCAAGCTGGCAGAGCACAGAACGGTGACAAGGGCGGCAGCTCTGCACATCCCAACTCGCAGCTCCGCACGGACAGGGAGAAACCACTCCCAACACTCCTCTCTAAACACCAGTGGGGAAAAGGCTTTCCCAGTGCACTGCATACTACACACATATACCAACATACACAAGTTACCATGACTAGAAAGTAACTTCTCTTTTTTAGATCCATGAAATATACCTGTGTTTTCTATTGAAAGATTTGAATAACCTTTGATTAAACTGTGAAAATCAATTGTGGGCATGAAGAAACTCCCTTTTTGTCACAGGAAGGGGAAAAGTAGACAACTGGTCAGTAGTTTGATTTAATAAAATAGCAGTAAAATAGCAGTGGAACCAAAAGGAACTGACATAACTAATCTTTTAATCCTGTCCTCCTCTTGTATTAATCCTGTCTTCTTCTTCAATCCATTTGTGTATAGAATAAAGGAGGTGGACAATAAACCATAAAAATGCATATGTTGCCCAGCAGGATTTCCATTTTGGCTATTCTTTTATGCTATGGAATTGAGATTTCCTCATCTTTCTAACAAAAAGTGCTTGAACTCTTCTATTTATTTCATATGAGCTACAGCACTCACAGTGTAGCTTTACCTTTGGCATATGAATGAAAGATAAAGAAATTGTGTCCCAGATAAAGAAACAGGTGGAAGGAAAGAAATACAGAAGCATCTTAAGATAACATCAAGCCGCAGATGAAAAGCCCACGTGTATTGGCACCTGCACAATAGATTGCCAAAGTTACCTGGATAGATGTGAACTATTTTTAAAACCAGAGAAAAACCTTCATTTATAGATTCATCAGTAGTGAAAATTTTGGTCTGTTAATCCTAGACTGTTATACAGAATACTTCATAATATCTGGAAACAGTCTTGTCTACTTGGTTAAAAACTATACATGATAATTTTCATAAGGTTCAGGGGGCTGTTTCTCTTGGCTATTACATTACTGAATCCTTACTATCCCTATCTCCACCACAGCCCCACTCTATCAGATGAGGCTTATTTTTCATGTATCCCCAACTTGATTCTCCTTCTTCCTAAAAGGATGCCCCATGGAATACTGTGCTCAGTTGATCACATTTCCTGTAATATGCATTTGCTGTTGCTTGACTCCTCAATCAATTAATTAATTCCTCAACCCATTACAATCCCAACAGCAAAGTAGCTGTTGACCCTTTCTTCAGTTCTGCAGAGAATAATACAGATGCTCCATAGAACTAATAAATCCTTTGCCAGGAGCATTTCCTATTACCTTCTATGAGATGTTAATTGAATTTCATAGTAGCCATTTAATATTTTTCATATAGTGGCAAAAGAGATAGGAATCTTCTTTGGCACTAAACCCAAATCATCCATTTTTCCTTCATTTTCGTTTTCAGAAGGAAGTCTGCTAACCTGTTAGGAATTCTATTCTAAACACACAGAGCCAGTTCCCAGACAAATTGCCTTCAAATCCTCAATTTTTCCTTTCCTCCTGCTACTATGGCTGTCATGGAACTGGCAGCAGGTTTTTGTGACAATTTGACATGTATGAAACTAACCATAGAGAAAATCAGAATATGCAACTATAGCATTTTCCCCTCACAAAAAACAGCAATCACTTTTTAATGCCTACCACCGTATTTTTGAATTCTCACAGTAGTGAGTAAACTGCACAAACAATCAAATCCCACACAAATATACAAATGCATCCACATTCTTTGCTTCCTCCACTATGGGCAAATTAAGAGGAGTTTCAGTAGAATTAAAAAGCAGATTCAAAGAGCTTACTAAAAGAGTTAATTTTAGTCTGAGATTATGTTATGGGTATATATAAAAGCAACTTCTTCTTACTGAAAGGTCATGCTAACTAACCACAGAAATTGGAATGAATGCTAGATTCTTCATTTCATTTTAAAAACTCATTTTTGCTGCATTTTACCCCACAGAGCCCCATGGCTCACACTAAGCAAACTGGACTTCCCGTTGATGCGTCAAGCAATCCGAAGCGTCACCGATTCCTGTCCTTCCAAGGCTATCGAACAGAACGAGGCTGCACAACTACTTTTGTAAGGTGGAGACAAGGTGTTTGCATAGGTGCAAGTGAAAGCAGTATTAAAGCTGCTATTACAGCCCTGCGGATGTCACGAAGAGGAGCAACAGCAGCAGGGGAGAAGCGTTTTACAGAACGCAGGCTCACATAGTCCTCAAGGTAAAGTGGGGTGCATCAGCCTGCACTGTGGGAAGATTTCATTTCTGTTGGGTCATTATTTAGTTTAAACATTTAGTTTAAAAATTTTACAATAAAATCTTGATATACATGAGTTTCCAGATATTTCTGGCTTTGTTACAGATATAAGTAATTGCCAACATTTTGTATAAGGACTAATCAGAATTTACCACTATACTACCCCAGTACATCTGTTTTATTATCATGCTGTAGAAATATAATGAAGATTTATAGATTTATTAAGTAAGTTAATAAATATAATTTCCTGGCTAGCTTTCCATGGATATCTTTCAGTATCTTTTACTACATCCACACACAGAATACCACAGGAGTGACACCAGCAAATAATTAATTGGAAAAGAAAAAGATTGGGTCAGATCATCAGTTGAAATAAGTCAGCTCCATTCAGTTAAAACCAACTGCAGTGAATTTAAAATAATTTATACCAGCTGTATATCTGTCTCAAAAAGATGCACAACTTTCGGCCTGTTTTACTGCTATGCCAGAATCTATTTCATTTCTATCTTATCTCCCCCTCATAAGTTTTTCTTATACTTAATTTATTCTCCACTCTAGATTGGTGAAAATCACCAATCATTTCGGCCATCCCATCATCAGACACCTTAAAAGATGCTTATTTTTGAAGACGCGGGGTTCTGTGGAAAATGAGATTCCTTTAAAATCTCATTTCATCACACAGGAGGCCAAATTATGAGCGATGCCCATTTAATGTTAGGTTTGGGGTTGCAGACAGCAAGGCCGAGCGGCCGGGAGCTGCTTGTGGAGCTGCACGACAGCGCCCGGCACCTTCCAGGCCCATCCCGATGCCACAGGGCACTTCTGAGCCGCTCTGAAAGATTTAGCACCCTCTGATTTAACTGCTGTTTAGAGTAACGTCTGCAGCTGAAGATCATGTTTGGAGCACAGTTCAAAGCGAGCGTACGC
Source organism: Crypturellus undulatus (assembly GCA_013389825.1). NCBI lineage: Eukaryota > Metazoa > Chordata > Aves > Tinamiformes > Tinamidae > Crypturellus > Crypturellus undulatus. Next base: position 822,072 of record VWPW01000040.1, read on the forward strand.
ACTGTAAACTCTCCGAGATTATCCAGAAACCACTCACTAGGCAATCCAAGCTCTCAAGCCACGTGTAGCTATTAGTGATCAAGCCAATCGCATTCTGATCTTATCGCTGCTGCTTCGTATAAGGAAATAGCTTACATCTACACATAAGGAAAACTGAAGTTCAAAAGCCCAAGTCTGTATATAGGCTGCTAATTATATGTACAGTCCTTACTTCCTCTTTAAGCATCTTCAAATATATAAACAATCAGCAAAAAGAGAAAGAATTCTTTGATACAGCAGCACAGAGGAAATGTATTCAGCAGAAGAAAAAGGAAAGCAAGTCACTAGGAGAACAGAAGAAAATTTCAAAAGCATTGTAAAAAAACGTTTGGGTTTATGCTTTGAAATATGTTATAATTTCATGAGACTTAGAAGACTACTATAACATGGGACTAAACCCATCCATAATTAAAAAGTTTTCCCCAAATAAAACATTTTAGAAATTGCAAAAAAGTAACAATACTTAGTTTCAAAATCTACACGTCTTGAAAAACACAAACTAAAACAAAATGCTTCATAATATTTAAGACAATTGCTCATTTACACGGACTTACAAGAGCTTAGCTCTAAGCCTGCACTCAGCAGCTCGCTCTACAGTTGGGTAAGAGGGAGCTGCAGCTGAGCCTCCCTGCGGAGGCCGCCGCCGCGACCAGGGTGTCACCCACCCGTCTGGCTCAGGGCTCCGCTCCTGCTCCTGCCCTGCCGATTAACTGCCTGGCACGGGGACACGCACTTAGGTCTCTCCGCTGAGCAATGCTGCTCTTCAGCAGAGCTGTTTAAAGCTGTCAGACTTCCTACAAAGCTGCCTGTGTTTCACAAGCTGCCGGGACTGGATTTTTGGTTTCTACAGTGCCACACCAATCCATATTTTATGGTGCATATCCTATTTTCTTCTGTGTAGTGTCATTAATCTGCTCCCTGGCTGTGCAGAATAATATTCCCCAAGAGCAGGCTGCTTTCTGAATATTTTATTACCTCTCATTGTATTTCCAAACCAATATGTATTTACAAATTCAACCTCCTACAGGCAGAACTATATTGTTTTCCCTCTATGGTGGAGAACCACTGCATCAGAATATAAATAGGAAAATCTTATCTAGTGCCGCTTGTGTTGAAAGAGAGACCCACCGGCAGCCCAAGCCGTGCACCAAGAGGATTTGCACAGTGGGGCGAGGGCGGAGGCACCGAGGGGCTTCCTCGCCCTGGGAAGGTCCCTTCGGTCCTGTGGAAGGACAGGGCTCCCTCGCAGACGGGGACGAGCAGCGAGGACGCCCAAGCTCGCGCCTTCCCTCAGCCCCTGCAGCCAGGGGCCACCACGTTCACATACAAAATCAGACACACCTGCCCAGCTATTCTTCTCTGGGACCTTTTGCAGCTGTCAGGATTTCCTGCTTTTTTGAGCCATACAAGATTTGAAGCTGGTTTTGATTCATATTACAAGTATTGGCCCACTAATGCCGCCCCCCAGGATTAAACATCCATCATCAAAACTTGCAGGTCCAAAATTTGATGCATCCTCTCACAGCACCTATGCATATTGTATTTTCTATTTCCAAAAAACAAACAATTCAAACGATATCTTTTTCCTTAGTTGAATTATGTGGTAGCTCCTCAATACCTAAATTCTGTAATTACACAGAGGACAATTTTCAAAATTAGGAGGGAAAGAGTGGCTCACTGGTGCATAAGCAACAAATAGTCTTTGAAGAGCTTCTTTTATTATGAAAAATATTTCGCAGCATCCTCTACAAAACTCTAGTTTTGTTATTCCTGCTCCCTGTCAGGCAGAACGCTCATTTGTTCTCTACTTGCTCTTTACAGTCCATGGTCCTGATCCAGGGGCTCTAGAGGCCTCTGGGAACGTCTTTATGGGTGTAAATAGATCTAGGATTGTCCTGATGCCATAATTATCTCCAGAATACAAGAAATACGTTACAAGAAATACGGGTTTACTGTAACCAGCTCGCTTTTCTGAAAGGAATTGCCTCATCTCAGTATTTGCGAGCTACTGTCACATCTCTCACAGCTCCATGACGGGAAGTTAATAAAGTTCCTTGTCTTTTAGGACAGAGCAGCTCATTCATAGAAAAGCCTTTCCTAAAATAATCCACTTCCCATTTTACTCTCCAAAGCTCACCCAGACACAGCTCTTTGTAACAGATAAGGAGCTAGGAAGTGGAAATTATGAAAAGACTTGGTACTTGGTTTTTGGCAATCTTGGAGATTCCTTCAAAATTATTTACAAATCTGAGCCAACACCATCTACGAGCCAATACTTCAGGAAACTTGCAAACAAAAATACATTCTGTACCATCTTAGAAATACTCTGCACTGTGACTTTAGAACGGTATTTCTGTTTCAAAATCAGTATCAATACCAAGTCTTTATTTTTTAGGGAGAATGAGAAAAGAAATCACCTGAACCAAAACCAAGAAGTAATTCCAAGCAATTTCCTTCCTATAAAGGCAAGTTTACGCATTTCCCTCTGCAAGTTTACCCTTTTCACAATAATTAGCAAGTTTACCCTCTTCACAATAATTAGTAGATTTTCAATCAAAATTAACTTAAAATTAACTTAATAAACTTCATTTTCTTAGTACCCTTTTAACAAGCCACTCACCATGAACACTCCCTGCTCTCTTTGCTGGATTGTATTTTTGAATGAAAAGCTTTTTATGAGAAAGGGCTATAATTTGCTATTGATAACCCATAGCATCTTACATTGCCCAGCTGTACAAGCAAGGAAAATTTACATATTAAAATACTGTCAAACAGTGACCTACCACAGTTTATTCTTTTTAGTTATTAATTTAGTTGATAAGTTATTATTCAAGGTCACATCTAAATAACAGTATGAAATAATAAATACTGCAAAATATAACAACTAAATAATCCTTTTCCTGACTTTATAATATGCATAAATGTATTGAGCGAAGATCAAGCAATTTGTCTTCACAGGGATTTACAAATAACTTTAAACAACCAGCTAAGCAAAAACGAGCACACATGTTCATTCTGGATGACATCATGGATAAGCAGAAAAATATAATGCAGCGAGTAAAACTAAGTAGGAAAAAAAGAAGTAAAAGAAAAATAAACAGTCTTTCCCAAGTTTGAAATTAAAGGAAAATAAAACAAACAGTATGCACAATATTTAAAAGTATCAGTGATGCACAATATATCAGGCAAAATTTACTATGCTACAAGAAATATGGAAAGAAAATGCCCTAATTAAACATTCTTAAAATGTATTTCTTTCCTCTTCAATATATTGGAAATGAAAAATAAATAATAAATAAAGAATATCCACATGTGCAGAATGGCAGAAGGGGCCACTGCACACGAGAGAACTGGACACCAGATGTTTCTGTTCCATGAGGAAACCTTCAAAGCTACACACATCAAAGTTGTACATTTAAAAAAAATACAAAAACACAGGCCCAATATTCTTTACAAAAATAAAACTATTCTGTTATGGTTACTAAGAGTTCAAATTCATGTCAGCTCAGGAAAACCCTGTGCCACTGAACAATGCCATTCTTCAAGGAAACTTTAAATTCTGTAATTGTCGAGCACTGGAAAACTAACATATACAATAAACTACAACTTTAATATTGCATCTTTTTAAAAATTTCTTATTTCTTACAAGATGGAGAGGAACTATTGCAAAAAAAAAAAAAAAAAAAGTTTGTGCTAGCCATATGCTTGCAAAAGGGATTATGTGTATGATAAAGGACATTACACCTGCCTAACTGAATGGCACTCAGGCCAACATGACATTTCTGCACTTGCCAACATAGTTCACAATCTGTTGGTTTGCTATTTTTAACACTAATTCTGCCAGCAGTGCTAAGTTGTCCAAAACATTAGAGTTAGCCAAAAGAAAGTTCCTCGTGTTATAAAAGAAGATGTGGGCACTCACAAACCAGAGAGGGTAACACCAAACTGGCTGGGGGTGAAGACGAAGTCTTTGTGCGGGCAGCAAGGCCATGCGCCTCCATGCAGAAATTTGGGTGCGTATGAACCCAACGCTCAGGAGACCCACGCTGAATTCTGTTCATTCTGGACAGCCGAGCTACTTTTGAATCACTATGCAACATAAAAATGAACTAGCATTAATTTTTTAAGCAGCTAACAGAACTGAAGTATTAAAAGGGGACAACTCACATTTCACTTTCTTGGAGAAGAAATCAGAATGCAAATACTAAAAATAGTGTCAAACAAGGTAGGTTGAGAATTGAATGACTGTAGTTTTTTTCCTTAAAAAATCAGCCTTTAGAGGCAGGCGGCTTGCCAAAGATCACCCAAGAGCACCACAGGAGAACTATCAACTGATTCCATGAATCTCAGGTTGAGGTCCTCAACAAGTGACCATCCACTTTGTCACAACTTAGATGGATACTGTGTGCTGTTATGATTGGAGTAATGTCATTAGTAATTAAAAATAATACGGTGAAGTCTTGTTTTCCTTACCGGGAAAACTCACACAGGAAGCCAGGTGGGACATTTTTCTGGATACACGGGCAGGACCCACTCTCCGCAGTGCCCGGAGAGCAGCGAGGCTCTGCAGATTCACGGGAAAGCAGGGGCGTGCGGACTGACAGGACACGGCCCTGCGAGCGAGCGTGGCTCGTGTTTCCTGCTAGAGTTTTTTTCGGTCCTACTAGCCCTTCCCTACATGGGAAGGGTCAGATCCACAGTCCAGTTCAAAGGCAAGAGGCAGCTGTTGCTGCTTGGAAAGGAAGAGATACTGTTGGGATGATAGCACCTTGGCCAGCCTTCTAATGAAGCCGCTTTCTCCGATTAAATAGTGGATGCTCTGCTATTCTTCCTTTTTCCTTTTCAGATAAATAAACTGATCATCCTCATAAACTAGTTCATCCAAACATACGTGAAAGCTGAAAAATCAGAATAACTCACTCATTTTTCTCATTAAACATAAATCCACCAATTTGAAAAGGTATTATGAGATCTACCAGTTCAAGAACCTTGAGGGACCTTGAGCTGCAGTAGTCAAGCCCATTGACTTACAGGTCAACCTTACAGATACTATTTTCTTTATTTAATAAATCGGTTTTAAATGCAAAAAAGGTCTTGATAAACTTACTCGTTTTTCCAGTACATTCAGCACATATGCTAATACCAAAGTAGTATATGAGTAATAAACACATAAATACACTTTCCTTTATTTAAAAAAAAAAAAAAAAAAAAAATTTTNTACTCGTTTTTCCAGTACATTCAGCACATATGCTAATACTGTTATTTAAATAATTATTTAAAAAAATAGTACTTTCTACCAAAATAGTATATGAGTAATAAATACATAAATACACTTTCCTTTAAAAAAAAAAAAATTCTATTTTCTAAGGTAACAAAATAAAAAATAAGTATATGCTTATGTAGCTATAAATGATCCATAAATGTAAAACGCAGTATAATCAATTATGTCAATCAAATATTTTTGTTTTTGCAGAATTAACATTGCTATTGCTATGTTCTTATTTAACGTAATCCACACACTTTTATGAGAAATGAAAAATGTGGCTTTTGTAGGCAACATAAAACCTCACTTCAATTCTCTCTGCACTAAAACTTATGAGAAGGGTTTAATAAATAGTATGGATAGCACCAGCTCAGCAAGATTGATTAAGAATCAAATAAGGAAGTGCTTATCCAAAATATGAGAAGGAAAGTCTCCACATTTGTGCTTTGTCCATCCAAGCTATTCTTTGTCATGTTCTGAACACATACAGTATTTTAAAGGGCCTGTCCATCCAATGCAAAATGAGTATGATTAATGGCTAATTGCTCTTTCTTGTTTGCTATTCTTCACATGCTATGATATCAGAGTTCCACAAGGGCAACAGTAGTGGGCTGGCCAAAAAGCCTGGAGGGGAAAATTAAATCCCCTTCTTAAGTAGCAGACTAGCAGTCTCCTCCAACAAAGGCTTTCCTTCCCTTGGTGGTAATGTGATTCATTTTTCCTATAAAGAAGAAGGCTGGTATTTCAATGCGTAAAGACAGCCATTACTGTGACATTTAACAAGCCTGAAACCTCTGGCTTTCTTGCTAACCTAGATCTGCCTTAAGGCTATCGGAGACAAAAGAGGCCTTCTCCTCCAGCAAGCATCAAAGACCTCGTAAAAAGCCAAGAATGAGTAGGCAGTCAGCTTCTGTGTCAGAAATGCAAAATAAAAATATAATATATGCAAATTTGAGGCGTGCAAAAAAAATCATGGAACATTGCTTGTGTGTACAGTTGTACTCATAAAACCTGTAATGCACTTTTTGAATTATTCAGCAAGAAGAGGCTGAAAAGCAGCAAAGAAGCTTATTATGTTTGCTTTGCTTCATAGACTATTAGGTGGACAAAAAGAAAAAGGAATTTAGTTACGCTTGCTTATCTCCTAACCTTATAAACTTGGGATTAACAGATCAAAGGAGGATTTGGTTCAGTTGATAGAAAATAGAGCTCTTTTATAGCTGTTTGGTCTCTCTGTCCCTTATGATCAAATGAGCTTAAGCAATTGATAAAATAAATGGGGTTTTGAATTCATGTGTTTTAGTATATACATTTAATATTTGTTGTATCCCATTGTATATTTGTATGCAAAATTAAACAACAAGTAAAAGAGGATTAAACATTGAACATTTTTTGTATTCTGCACAGTTGGCCTAATAACGGGATCCAAAGTGCAAACACAGGGTACAGGGTTGATATAATTCAATTTGCGCGACGGTTTGGAGAGGCGTGTGGGATGTCCCATATGCCAAGTTTATAAAAATGTTTATGATTCTTCAGTCTCTACTCTTGCTCTGAGCCTCGAAACCAACGAGCATCGCGCTCACCTGCTGCACCGCAGCGCGTGGCCGCAGAGGGGGAAGCCCAGGCCCGGGCTGCTCGGAGGCTCCTGCTGCCCTGGCCGCAGCGGCTGCCTCTCCGCCGCCAGCAGCCCCGGGACACATCGCTGCCTGCTGTCCTTCCTCCATTTCCATCTGCAGCCAACCCCACTACACCGAGAGAGTCGCCTTAGGATAGTGAGGAAGATGCCAAAAGATAATGATGTTTTATTCTTTCATCAGGAGCTCTTATTTTGCAGCAAACTGGACACAGTTATATTTCTGGGGCAGGATCTGGATGATATAGAAAGAGCTTTACTGCTTAAATGACCATATTCATGACATATTCATTGTGCAGCAACGTTAGTTTACATGCACCTTTGAAAGCCAAGGGGAATCCATTTAGCTATGAACTACTAGAAGATATACATCACAGAAGAAGATATACATACATAAATATTCCATCTGCATGCAAAATTCTTCTCAGTGACAATAAGGCCCATGCACTTTCTGATTCTGATTTTTTTTTTTTGGTAATGGTTACTCACATGTTGAAAAATGTGTGTTTGACTGCAGCTTTAGCAGAAAGTTAGAGTTCTGCTACTACAAATTGGTCTACAGGATATTTCGATGCAGATTGCATTAACTCTCCCCCTAGCTTGTTTAGTTAATGTAATAACTCATGGGACTTTCTAATTGCAAATTAAGGATTGTTAATAATAGTAAAACAGCTATAAAATATGGATTGCCAATGTATTATTTATTCTTCAACTCTTCAGTATCATTTAGCATTTTTGGATGCATCTACTGCATAATACTTCTACTCAGAGAACCCTTAGCCAAGTCAGAGCATTTAAAAACTAGCACAGGAGGATCCTCCAGGATAATTTCCAAGATTAAATTTATTCTGGCATAATGCTTCTTCATAAAAGAGATTTACAAAATCATGTAAAAACACATGCAAGAAAAAACAGGTAGATAAAGTTCTTTTCACTTTGGAAAACGAGCAGAGTCTCAAGAAGATTGACTCTCTGTGACTGACATTGGTTAGTTGATTGTGACTAACTCCTCACAGACGAGTTAGTAGCTGACCCAGATTTTGAGGTTTATCCTAGGATATTTCCAGTAATGTCTAAATTATTCACTGAGAAATCTTCAAGAAAGTATGGACACAGTGTGCTAATAACTGGGCCAAAGACAGACGCCTGAAATTAGAATGATATAATGTTACTGAGTTCACAGATAGAGCTGGCAAGACCTCAGACATTGACACAGGCATGAAAACCTCCTAAGCCCTCAGATGCAAACGAATCCTCATGCACCCCTCTTCATTTCCCTGTGGCTTAGTTCAATGGTCTCAAAATCAAAGGAAAAATTAAAAACTTTCGCAATACAAATCTGCCAGGGCTGGCAAATCCAAAATCTGTGGATCTAGTCCAACGCACGTCAGATTTATTTCGCCTGCAGTAGATTTTGATGTGCGCACATCAGTCTCACAGTGTGTGCAGTGTAATTTTGCACAGCACATTTGCCAGGATCATTTGTTTGGCATCTTCAGCCATCCATTAGGATGGACAGCTAGAGATCCCATGGATTAATGCCCCCAACGATAGAGCATTATCCTTTACTAAAAACAACTCTCTCTGGCAGCCTGGCTGGAGAGCAGGGCATCTATGGCAATGCTTTAACTATGTTTGTTTTAACTTTTGCTTTTGCACAGTAAACAGTTTGCAGAGTAAACAGTAAAGTCTGTTTCAACTTCAAAACAGAGAGAAAGAGGGGCATGGAAATGCATGGAAAAAGTCTATACCTAATACGTAAGCTTGAGTACCAGAAACTCAAGAAAGGTTTTCATATCTGCAGAAGTATCTTAAATAAGAGGATAAAAGGTTATAACCTAAAACATGCGATTTTAAAGAAATTGTATCTTCCTTATCCATTTAGTTCTAATGTTACAAAGAACAAATAAACACTATGAGTTGGCTACAGAATGTGTCATTTGATTCAAATGACAGAATATCATTTGCTTTTGTTGGAAATACAACAGACAACATCTAAGCAATACAATATCTCTGGCTACAGCATAGAGCTATGTACAATTTTACTAAACAAATTAAATAGACATTGGGGAAGAAAGCACTCTGTTAGTGTATTATATTACAAAGGTAAATGTTAACACTTGCAAATAAGTTTGGCTTAAGAAGACATACCAACTGCAATGCAAAAATATTTTCAGGATAACCAGTCTCAAAAACTTTGTTAAAAAAAATGGTATTTGGAAACTGAAAAAATAAAAGCAATTTCATTTTAGCAATGTCACTGGCAATCCTTAAACATAAAAAGACCAAGCAGGACCAAGGCAGCTGTCTAGAAGTCTCAGGTAAAAAGGTTTGGGGGGATGGGGGCTTGTTAAATATGTTCCAAATGCTGTTAAAACAATCTTGCTTTTACTTGGGGTGTAGGATCTTAAACTGCAAACACATGCATGGAGCAGGCAGCAAGTATTGCTGCTTTGCAATTGCACTCTAATGCTGCAGGTGATTAAGAACCACCTGTCCTTACTCTTCCTCAGAAGCCAACAGTTCTAGCAATAGTTTCTGCAAACTGACGTCTATCCCTCAGCAGAGTGGCTCTATTTTATACCGAGGTGGCTTCCTTCCTAAGGGCATTACCCTTTGCTCCCGAAATCTCATCCTGCCGTGGGCTTTGGATCCTCACCCCGGAGATCCCTGCGCCGCGGGGACGTGTGTGCGGTGGTGCTGACCGCACCTGCCCGCGGGCTGGCGCAAAGCAGCCGTACGGTGAAACCCCGGGCAGGCAACAGCACGGCTGGGGCAGAAAAACTCCCCTGCTCAAAGGCAGCCTTTTGACTCTACATAAACAACACCAGTTTTAAATACTAGATTGAGCAATTTCCTGGATTTCTTTCTGTGGAGACCATTACCATACTGTGCTCTAAAGTTCACCCAATACACCCTCACATACACAGTTACCTTACAAAAACATCTTCTGCAGCAAAGCATCTGCTTGTTACTGCCACAAAACAGTTTTGTGCACTGAAGTATGCCCTATCAACAGGCAACAATCATAAACAATCTAAAACAATCTAACAAGCTAAGTCTAAAACAACCATAATCTGAGAAATTCAGCTATATTTTCATAAACTCTCTTTAAATGATTACGCAAGAGCAAATTGCTCCATAACAGAATTTATAAAATTTCATTGCACTGAAGCAACTGCAACCTGTGGTGAAAAATAACAACAACATACATAAAAAAAAAAAAAAATCTATTTTCTTAATATCTGGTTTTCACCCTAAAGTTATTGGCAAGAGCAGACACACACCCCACACATTTCATATCCTACGGTTAAAGTTCTTAGAAGTATTATTAGTTGCTGGTTTTGGCACTGCAACAAAATATACCTCCAACATCCAGGTAACTGGATATGGTATTAGCCAAAGCAATTTGCTGAACACGGGCTTTTGTACTCAAAATATGTTACAGAACTCCAGTGATCAGTAATAAATACTATAGCTAAAAGTGATTAAAGATAGATAAAAAGAGGAAAGACACATGTGAGATTAAGTAAAAGAAAAAGAGAAACCTTAGTGATATATTTTAACTTTTCACAGGCAGGAAAAACTTCACACTTAAGTTTCAATCCAAACTTTTTGTATTCATTAAGAGGAAAAAACTGCTACTTGACTAAAGATTCTGCATAAAGACTCCTCTGTGAACCCCTCCAGGAAAGGCTCGCGTTATCATTCCCTCACGTACAATGTAAGGCAGGAAACAATAACAAGGAAGAAGGAAAATTGAGCAAGGCCACTTTACTGCTTGTTACTAGAATGTACTGCAAAAGAATTGCAAGCCTAAGGGGATCTTGAGAATTAAGTTATTTGAACACATTCCCATAGAGTCCCATGGTGGAAGGACACTCGTGCAGGTGGCTCGCTGCCTCCGCGCGGCCTGGACTCTGTCCCACGCTGCCAGGCCTGCTCCCAGCTCCGCGCTCCCGCCGGGACGGATGCTCCGCAGGGCGGCACTGCAGCCAGCCAAACTAGTCTAAACTCAGTTTAAATGGCAAAAATAAAAAAAAATTAAAAAAAAGAGAAAACCTGCAGAAGATTCAAGGAGAGAGTTTCTCTCTGCACTGCTGAACCTGCCCACAGAAGCTCCTTCTGGCAGTGGGTGTGGGTTCCTTCACCAGGTCAGCCCCGCTTCAGCACCGTGCTCCTTATCCGCAGCGCGGGCACGACTGCTGCAGCCTTCAGCCCCACTGCTTACCCAAAGAGCCTGGCTGAAACAGAGCGGCAGAGCCGAGACGCTGCAGCTGCAGCCCCAGCTCAGGACTGCGGCCCCTCCGTTTGATGTCTCACCCCACCTGACAAAACGCAGGAGACAGCTCAGGTGCTGGTCGCTTCAGGGGAAAGGGAAGAACCTGCAGTGAAAGGGGCACGCAGCCCACAGGAGAACCATGACTGAAAGCTGAATATCACCACGACCTCATCAACCCCAGAGGTTGCTGGGACGCGCAGTTTCTCCTTAGTTCTATTAATTTTCAAAAAAAAAAAAAAAACCCTTCATAAACAAAAACTGCAGAAAGTACCAAGCCAAGTAGTTTAGCAAACACTTCATAAAACAGCATGAGAATTCAGACTGATAGAGTCCAAGTCTAAAGTCAACAACCTGAAACTCAACAGGGACAACCTCAACATATGTAAAAAAGAGAACTGCCAGACAGAGGAGAGATAGAAGGTAGTACAGGAGAAAACAGCCCACATAATAACCCATCATTAAATAAATACGATGTACTGCAAAAACTTTTGCTTCTCACTTCATGGGTCAGATCCTTTCTTAATTTTGTTGAAATAGCTGAATTTATACAAGATTGCACTGAGTTCAGAGGAAACAGGATTTACCCATTACCTGCAAGCACATTAAAACAGCAGCCTATGGACAGGCACCCAGGCACGCTGCTGTGGAAGGCCCAACAGCCCTGGGGAGGGCTCAGCAGGCAGGAAGGGCTGTCCAGAGGAGCTGAGAAGTCTCCACACGCACAAGCACACGATGAACTCACACATGAGCATGAACTTCGGTCATGAGCCCCCAACTAGCACAGGCAGGAGATCCCAATCTGTTCATGCACGAGCATCTAAATAAATGTGCACACATGACTGTGCCCTGAATTCGTGCACGGTGTGCCCTGCCAGCTCGCGCGTGAGCACTGTTCTGGGTCTAAATTGCAAGGTGCAGGGGTGACTTGTGTCGGAGCAGGCCATGAACGGTCACACACCAGGCACAGCAGTTCCAGTCACCTCTGACTTGATCTGCTTCCTCACAAACAGCGGCAGCAATGAGGAGACACGTGTAGGGAGATGCCTGAGGAGATGTTTGGAAGGAGACTGCTAAGCAGACATGAGGCTGGGGATGCTTTTGGAAGAAGGTGCTGTGTGACAAAGCAGCACATTTCTAAGGGGACCGTGGCCTGAGGACGACCCACACTCAGTGTCACTGTCCCCAGTGGCTGTGACCAATGGGTGACCCAGGCCACGGCACAGTCACCGAGATGAGAAGCATTACAAAGGAAAAACAGTAGGAAACATGGAGAAGTAGCACACAAAGAACACCACACACACATCCCCAGCCTCCTGTGTCACCTGCCACTTCACTACAGGACTTGGAACAGATCCAGTGCAACCTGTAGTAAATATCTGGGAAATCAAGGCTAGGAGTGGGGAGGATACGTGTCTGCCTTCCTATGAGCCTGGGGAAAGAGAGGAAAGGCGTTTGCTTAAGTGTTAGTTTACCTGCTTATGCTTTCACTTGCTCAATACTCAAATCAGTGTTAAGTGGCAGTAATTTAAATTACATAAAAATCACCTGAGTTGAGACTCGTGCTGCCCGCGACACTGCGGCCCCTGCAGCGCGGCTCCCTGCTCCTGCGCGGCAGGGGCCGGCAGCGCCCGGCTGCACCGGCCTCGCGGGATGGTGAGAGCCAGGGCCGGCAGCACCTGGCTGCACCGATAGCCCCGGGCCAGGAGCAGCCGCTGCCCTCGCACGCCGCAGGAACGAATCTCTGCCCAAATTCTTCGCATTCTCACTGGCCTGAATTCCCAGCCACCGAAACAGCTTCTCCAGAGAGGAGACTGCAATTCTCCTGTGTCTTGAACTAAAAGAGCAGAGTAACAGTGAGACAGAGGGAGAGACTCCTGCTTCCCAACTGCCCTGGGGCAGGAAATGTTTTCTGACCTTTGCTCCAGGGCCGACAGTTCTGTTTGGGGAAATTGGATCCTTGTGCCCATTCAGTCCTTGCAAGCAGCAGCAGCTGGGTGACACACGAGAGCCACTTGCACAACCACCCCACACAGTGCCCAGCTGGGACAGGCAGAGTCCAGAGCCCGCGGGCAAGTGGGGCTAGGAAAGCCCATGCACAGGTATTATCCATACAGAACCATCTGGAGGTGCAATCCTGAGCTCTGCTATACTCTGCACCATCTCCACTTGGGAATCTTGGGCAGGGTGGCAAATAGATCTGACAAAAGTAGGCTAAGAAAGGACTCCTGAATCAAAGAGCATCCTGATACCAAGCATTTAGGATATGAGGCAAACCTCTTCACAGAGGCGACACCCAAGAAGAAATGAGAAATAATTCTTAATCAAAAAACAAATACTACCAGGTCCTAGCAGTGAGTCAGAGTCAGTACTAGCTTTCAGTTTATATACATGAACTGTGCTTCACAACTGATATTTTTTTCTGTGCATGAGACTGGCTGTGTATTGAGAACTGCGCACCTTTTCCAGGGAAAACACAGCACGGTCCTTCAGGGAGCGCATGCACTCACACTCACACTTGAAAAGAGCCCACTGGAAAGCGACCTAACTGCTGCCTTTTACAGGCTTCTTTCTGCCTCTGAGGTCTCTACCTCTGAAGTTCAGATATAAACTTAAGCTAGCACAGTCTCAAAATAATCATTATTCATGCCATTTATTTACAATTTTGAAAACCTAACTCATATAATTAAGGTGCTGATAATATAATTACTAGCAAAAAGAAATGAAAGATAGTGTACTACTAACTAACAATTAAAGTTAATGTACTACAGATCTCAAGGGTGCTTTTACAGAAAACAAAGATGCTTTTGCTTAACAGATGGCCAAGAATGGCCTTGCTTTTCCCAGGCAATTTGGGGAACCCTACAATAATCTATGTTAAAATATGTAATATTCAGCCAGGAATCAAGTAGACATTCTCTGTGTACAGACAACTGTAATGTTGCCTAATGCAGGGAAAACAACTTCACAGCCAAATAATATACACCAAGTATAGCCACAAATATACCAAGAATTAAAACATCNGTACACCAAGTATAGCCACAAATCACCACAAATATACCAAGAATTAAAACATCAGTACTCACTGGTGGTCATCAGATCTTGTAACCACCCTGAGAAATGTTGTCTATGATAAAACAGTGGAGAGAAGACCCTGAGCTCTCAGCAAGATCCTGAATTTTCAAATTTGTGACAGTTCNGATCTTGTAGCCACCCTCACTGAGAAATGTTGTCTATGCTAAAACAGTGGAGAGAAGACCCTGAGCTCTCAGCAAGATCCTGAATTTTCAAATTTGTGACAGTTCAGTGGAGAATTATCCCAAAATAATTTTTAAAAAGAGAGCATGTAAGTTCAATTTGTCAGTGAAAAACCTTTTTTTTTTTAACATTAGAGTATTTAAAGATGCTGAAAGCAAACCTTCCTTTGTTGGGGCTAAGCAAATGTTTCTTTCATCGTAAGTATTTTTCCTAATATTGCCTAAACTGCAGGCAGTCAGAAAGTAAAATAAAAATCTGTAAATGACTATCTACTGATAAAAGCAAATTATGCATCTGAAGATTTCCTTCAGCAACCATGTTCAAGTACGTGCTTATGTCTTACTGAAGATGGTCAGCGATAGCTTTCCATGCAAGCGGCACTTTCCAAAGCAGATGAAGCCTCTAAGCACTTTCCCCTCAGATTTTCCTAAGGGCACTCTCCAACTGGCTTTCTAACTGCTATTCATGTCAACAGAGTTCCAGACCAACTGGGTATCTGGCTGGCCTGCTCAATCATTTCTAAAGTGCCACTCGCCTTCTAATTACATCTCAAAATACCTCCATTCATTAAAGAAATGCAGCCTTTAATCTCTTTATAGCTATGCATTTTGCTACCTGTTCTCCTCTGTATCTTCTATAGAAGCAAAATAATAAATGAGCCCCAAATCCAGATAACTGGTCAGAAAGCTGATCTAATACAGCACTAAACATGTAGCACCAGACTCAGATCTAACATACTCATTGCACTGACTTTCAGTGAATTTGCAGAAATAAATCTATTTCTCCATAACCAGGCAGCTTCACAGCTGCTTGCTCAGGATGACAAAATGATGCCAGGAGCACCCACAATCTGTGTAAGGATTCACAATCCAGGAGCACCCGCAATCTGTGTAAGGATTCACAACCCAAAGTAATGGCTGGTGCCTTCCAAATAATCTGGAGTAGTGGAGGACAGACTAAGGCAGTTCTCAATTTTACTGCCACTTCAGCACTCGAGGCCTGTGCATTTCCTTGAAATGCCGATTCACTGGCCACAGCTTCACTGATGCTGCAAATGAGGAAAAATGCCTCCTGCTTGAATGAATGACCCTGCATCACAACCCCTCAACCAGGAAGCTCAGGACCCTTCTAGGGCAGTTTGGTTTACTTTTTTTTTTTTTTTTTTTAATACTAACTGCAGTTAGTATTTAAATATGAAGCTCTTCTGAATAAAACTGTCATACTACGTGGTTCACTGCTCTTTGGTTATTGTCTCATAAATATTGATACTAAAATCTGAAAGGCAATTACTGCAAAACTAGCAATTGCAGAAAAAGGCAATTATCATTTACTAAGGACTAAGGTAATAACATAGATATATTTTTTTAAGCACTAGAGTAAATGTACTGAAGAGGAACTGAATTGGCTAATCGCATTGAAACAACACAGAATTTTAAATTCGTGTAGTGAACCTCTGTTTATACCATAGAAGAAATATTTTACATTACCATCTACTATCAAATATATATGTAGCACAGTCATTTAAGTCAGAAACTACGACAAAATCCAAGACTGTAACTAAAATTTTTATATATTAGAATCGAAACCCAGAAGAAAATGAAAACAAACTCTATAGAGAAAAGATGTTTTATCTATGGCTTAGAAAATTTTGGAGACCACCCACAAACATGACACTTATAAAACAAAAACAAAGTGACTGTTACAACTTATTTATTTTATAAAGATATTTGCAATCATTGCATCTGGATACATGCACACTCGTAAAAAACAGCAGCTGTGGCCCATGGCCAATGAGTTGATTTTTTAAAGTCTTCCAGACCCCTCGACAAGTGGGGGGCTCCTCCCCACCGTTTTAGTGGCACTACTTTAATTGCTGCAACTGGAAATGGTTTTGTTTCCCACTACCCAGAATTAGAAAATAAACTCTATTGCCGATTCTGGAAAACTGTCAAATATTTACATAAAGAAACATTCAAAGCAAATAGTAAATTAGGCTGTGATTTATGCTTAACATAGTAAAATGATCAAAGACAGATACACAGTCTGAAATGTGCAGGGAACCATAAAATGTACTAGACCCTGCTAATATATAAAATTATCAAAGACCTCCCAAATGACTTAAGTTAATTCGAGCCCCTTGTTCGCAATTAGACTGTTATCATGAAATCTGCCATTCGGTTTCCCTGCTATCACATCTATGCAAAGAAAGTAGCACACACTGGAAAATAGTTAGATTACTAAATCCTTACATCTTTTCTCTCCTTCAGAAAGGAAAAAAGTATATTTCTTTAAACAGATCATTCTTCTTTCATGTGAACTTGATGCTGTCTAATCTAATTCTTGATGTTTCTCCCATTGTACTGTTAGGTGTCCTTTGAGGAAGAAAAACAGCTTGTGTTTTGATAACAAACACCAAAAAAAACAGTTGCATCTCTGCTTTCAAAGAGACAAGCTGTTTTTTATTTCCTCTGAAGAAGCTCATTACAATATGATGGACAAAATGTCAGAAATAATTAAGTGCAAGAGGTGAAAAATAAAAATATTTTTATTTCATTTACGGAGAGAAATGGATCAACCTTTGGAAACTATGGCACATTTCTGCAGACCTTTCCTCCCCTTCCCCCCAGATCCTTGGCATAAATTTAGTACCAGAGAAAACTAAGGAGGAAGAGTGACGTAAATGGAAGTATCATTAAGTGATACTTTCAAAGTGAAAAGAAAGTTAAAAGAATTGCTGCAAAACAGTGCGTGCACACACACACAAATACACATATAAGTATATAGACCCCCACTGGAGCTGCCTGCCCTCCAGAGGAGGCGCAGAGCTCCCTCCCAAGCTCGCAGCCTCTGGACTTCCCTCGTTTTGCACTGAGGAGGTCGCGCCTGCCCCCACGGCAGGGTCAGGCTGTAAACATCAGCCATCAAGATAAGAAGGTGGAGGCAGATGATATTAATTACCTGTCCTTTCAAGTCATCCCTGTCTCACATCTGGTTTCCTCTTTGTAACATTCACCGGGGCCACTAAAAGCAGGGCAGGGGGGAAGAGAAGCCCCTGGAGCAGCTCTGCTGCTGGCACACGGAGCAGCGCAGAACCCGCCGGGTGCCCCAAACAAAACCCATCTGAAAACCAGGAGATCGGCCTTAGCCATTGCTGGCATTCATTCCATTATCTTCCACTATTTTTCATAAAACTTGGTGGCAGAAGTTAGACTTATTTTTAGGCACATGGTGCTTCCCCAAGCCTGGTGCCAAGGCTTTTAAACAGATCAAATATTGGAGCTGCAGCAGTTCAACCTTCCAAATGTTTGGACATCTTCCCTTGCTTGGCTTTCACTTCAGTATATAGCAAGTTACTCAGGCCAGGCACAGGCCAATTCTTTTTTCCCCTCTAATCAAAATACATAATAAAATGATCACTTAAGCTAAACTGCATTCATGTGGTTTCACCTTCTCACAAATGGTGTCCGTGCCATTTCTGCCACTAAGTATCTGTTTCGAACAGCAATGCTGCCAATGCAAAATTTCCTTTAGTGTTGCTTCTTATAAACATCACGAAGTTAATAATGCAAAGAGTTAATAATCCCCAAGGTAGATACTTCTATTTAAAGTTACTGTACTGGAAAGTATTTCATGCATTTACACGTTCACATTTATGCTTTTTCCAGGAGAACTCTGCCTTATTTAGTGGGCAACATTATTTTATTAAACCTATTTTATACTGTGGGTTTTTTCATTGTTTAATATGTGGCAACCAGCTTATTTCCCATGTCATTCCTAACTGCTGTGTTTTTCTCTAGCGTATGATTTACAGAACCCCTACGTGAATCTTCAGAGACGTCCCCAGATGTTCTGGGGGAAACGGTGCTCAGTCACACCTGCACCGCCTAATTGATCCCAGCAATGAAAGAACCGCTTCATTTCCACTCGTGCCACCCAGCCGCCCGCAGCAGCCACGAGGCTGGATGGAATATCCATGTTTTCAGCCTGCAGTAAAGAAGCATCAGCCACCCATATGCGGTACTTGCACTGACCAGCGCAGCGCTGTTAGCTGCAGAGGAGGTAGAACTGCCTTGACCCATGTTAAACTCCGCACTGTTCCTCCAGATCAGCCCTGGGGGCTGCGCTGGCCTGTGCAGGGGCAGCCGGGTATCTCCATGCACATGGCAACCTGCCTGTGATCCCTCTCTGCCAGGAAAACCTCCACCACGGCCTCTGGCGAGGTAACAATGCTGCCGTTTGCCTGTCAGCAAACCTGGGACAAGAACATTTATCTCCCTCTGGCATTTAGGAATGTGATGCAAGAATTAACTAGTTTGCAAAATATTTTGAAGATGTAAGTATGAATAGAAAAAAAACACATCTTATAAAAAGCACCTGCAACGAGACTGGTACGTCCCTGATATCGGACGGTTGAGGAACAGAATACTGAGGCCACAGCCTGGGAACGTTCTGATTTAGCACTGGCATGACTGAACTGGAGCTGCGGCCCGAGCGACCGCGCAGGGGCTGCCTGACAGGCAGGGCTCACGCAAGACCTGAACCAACAAACCCTCAGGACGTAGCACCAGAAAACACCATCGAGTCTGGCAATTCTTAGCCTGTGCCTGGATGCAAAGACTCAATATACAGGAAAAGCCGGACATGAACATTCAATTATGCAGCATGGGTAATAAGGTACTAGAGTAAGGATATGTCATTCTTGAACTGTAAACTTACTGTTGTTCTACCACACATACGTATCACCTCTGGTCTTTAAACAGATAAACCACGCACTTGGCTAAATTAAAAAAATCTGAAACAAGTTTAGGAACCAGTATTTTAGGTTTTGACAAATTAAAAAGAAGGAAAAAAAAACAGAGGAAGGAATTCAGCTCATGTCAAGTCATACTTTTAAGAGAAAATAAGGAGGCATGAAAGTTAAAGCAATGGATTAACATTTAAGGAATATGTTTCTCCGTAGGACACCGCTCACATACGCTGGACTCCTTGTGTTTATAGCGATAGATGCAGGTTAGCCCTTCATCTACAGCGAATCATCCTGCGCAGGCTGACACTGCATTTGTAGTGGGCCTTTAAGCGTCCAGATAGCAAATGTCAAAACTATTCGATCTGATTTTATAAAATGAACTTTAAAGACTTTGAAAGATAGTGTACGCTTTGAAAAGAGATTAAAAACTTCTGTGCTGATCTCAAATAAAATAAATAATAATACAAAAAAAAGTTCTCATGCTTTAGGGAAAGGAGCTGCAGCAGGAAAGCCAGCCAGTGTTCTGTGCGCAGGCTGCCCGGCGCCTGCCCGAGGCTCGAAATGCCTGCAGGATTTCTTACAAAAGAAGCAGCACTATCAGATTGCTTAAATGATTACAGGTCCTAAGCATAATTCTAAAATCATTTAGGCTGAGCTTTCAGTGCTACTTCAGCACTTACATGCGCAAATCTCCTCTGAAAACATTTAATTCACATCATTACATATCAGCAGCTATCGTAGCCTCTTAGCCCTCACGGAGAGGCAGAAAGGGGCCCCCGTGCCTGACGGCTGCCACGCGCCACCTTCGAGCGCAGGAGCGGTAGGACCCCAGCAACAGGAGCTGGCACGAGCACCAGGCTCCAGTGTGCAAGCACCTAATGAAAGAAATCATTTCAGAAATTCCATTTATTTTCCAGATTTGTTCTTTTCAGCCAACAAGGTACAAAATGTGCAACTTTCAACCCTGTCAAATAACCGCATCTCCCCTGCGAGCCGCAGTAGGACTTCCAGGCCTCCAGTCCACTCTCACCAGCTACTCCTCTTGAGAAACAACCTCAAATTTAATAAAAAAGGTGAAAGTACAGAAGGGAGAGCCTGCAGCCACTCTTGTATGTCCAGACCCGTTTCTATTTGCTCCGAATGTTCTATACATTAGCAGGCTGAGCCAGCAGAGTGACCATGGTGCTTTCCTGAACAAGGCTGCCCACAGCATCGTCTGCTCCCGCTCCTGTTCCTGACGGCGCTGCAGGGCAGGACACACGTACCCTGCTGGGGGGTTTCAAACAGCAGTAAAGACAGCAACAGCCAAACGGTTCATTTGAGCCACCTCTCAACTCACTGGTGTGAAAAATGGAGCTTTTCCTGAAAGCATCACACGCAGACCAAACACCAAATATCAGGGGAATAACAATGTCTCCTCTTTTAACTTTAGTGGTATCAGTAGAACCATGGTGATTAAAAAGGTAGTAATGCAGACCTACTATTACAGGGTGTTTCATTTAGCCAAGGACTTCAAGCCTGCACACCTAAAGTCATTTAAAGCTTAACCTTTCCAGTAGCTTCCATGTCTTTGAGGGCAATATGGAAAGAGTCAATTAAAAAAAATACTCTCAAGAATATATTTTTACTTCTCTTTGGAGAGATATATATTCTACATACACTGATGTTGCAGTTATATCACCAGCATAAAACAGCAATATTGAGTTTCAGCTTCAAGCTCTATCCCACACTTTCACTATGTAAAGCATTTAAGAAAAAAAAATACACACTGTATTTCAGTGTAGGTACAGTGCAGTAAGCAGTTCATTCTGGAGCCCTGGGTCCTTCTTCATCCACTTTGTGGACCAAATCAAACTCAGCAGGTAGTAAAACAAGACAAAGATTCCTGCAATCGTGACAAACTATTACTAATTCCCATTTTAAGGAGCACTTGATATCGTAACACCAGTCACACAGGAATGCGGACACAGAAAACACTTAATGTGAAAGAAAACAATATCTAAGCTAAACAGCAAAACAGGTAGGTCTCATTTTGATTGTAAAAGCCAATACCCCTTCCTGAATATTTTTTTTTAGAAGAAACATTGGGTGAGGAAAGAAAAGGAGCTGTAGGATAGACTATAGTGTAGACTATAGTATACAGGGCAGATGAGAGCAATGATAGCAAGGGACGGGAATGCTAATGACTACTAATAATTAATATTTAGCATTTCTAAAGCCTTTTCATCTGCAGACCTAAAAAGCCCTTATTAGAAGCATGCAACAACTTCTTTCCACTTAATAGATGGGGGAATGTGCAGAGTCTCTCCCCTTTACTTACGTAAAGCAAGTGTATCCTGGTAGTCCCTAGGGATCTGCAAGTACAAAACCTGTTTTTCTATATTTTGCACCAAAAACCTGTAATAAAATAGTTGTTGCCTCAAACAATTTACAGTGGAAATGGGAATATGAAAGGTAGGGGAAATATGTTTAACATAGACCTAGCATTTAACATACAGCCTTTTTGTAATTTTGGAGGGGTAACAGGGATCAAAAACATTGAAGGAGGGACTAAGAGAAACCTAAGTGAAGGGAAAAGGGAGACCAAAGGGAGTGAAGGTTGGCCTGAATAGCACGGACGAGAATAATTTGGAGGGGAATGAGAAATGGGAGCAAGATTAAAAGAACGAGAGAATGCTGGCAAACGGGGCAGAGGAGGCCGGCCGAGAGGAGCAGCTCGTGGTCGCCGTGCGGGCACAGACCCTGCGCGTGGCTCTGCGGGCGCCCGCGCGGGGCCGAGGCTGCCCAGGCGCCTCCGCACGCAGCCGGGCACTCCTCTGCCGAAGCAATTAGGAAGTGAATTAGACCAGACGTAGGGGGATTTCCGCTTCTTTGTGCATGCATTTGTGTGCATGACTGACCCCAAGGATGGGGGTCCTTTTATTCTCCAAACTAGCAGATGCTGCACTAACCTGAACGCTTAAGACACTCTATTCAACTGCAGGCCAGTTTGATTAGACTAAGTCTCTATCTACAGAGCTGTGACAACAAACAAGTGATGAGGATGAGAATAGACAAAATATCTGGGACAAAAGGCAATATCCTAAAAATTATTATTTACGTTAGCGCAGTTTCTAAAAGATCCCATAACACTTGGCACCCTCAGAGATACATACAGTGAGACAGTCCTGTGTGGCGGAGTTTGTCACCTAAGCACCCATGAAAGACAAAGGCAAGAAAGAAACACGTGTACAGAGCAGGCAAGCAAACTGCTCCAGTCATTGGGCAAACCGACAGCCAAGAGAAAAACAGAAATAAAAGTTCTTAAGTGACAGTATCTAGTCAGACAACTAGAAGCAATCCAGTTCAAACCTTTCAAGAAGCTATTGCCCATAACTGAGACAAACTTTAGGCCTTGTGAGGAATCCTGGCTTATTACTGTCCAGAGTCAACATAAACTAGTCAAGTGGTCAAACTACAAGTCAACATAACCTATAACTGCAAGTGATGCAAAACAGCATCATAAGCCATTTAATGAAATCAGGCTTTTTTCCTGCTAGCCTAATAGCTACATAAGAACTATATGCTTTCTAAAAGGGTCAGATGTAAAAAGAAAAATAAAAAGGCCTTATTTAAAGGATAGATGGAGGGTAGGATCTTTCCAGAAAAGCCTTTGAGAAGGTGAGACAGAATAATCAGCTCATAGGCAACTACTAATGAAAAACACAGACAAGAAGATTCTTAGACTCACGGAGCAGAGACGGGGGCATTTGCTACCTTCCTGTTCAACACCACTGGCATCACTCCAACAATCCTGGACTCTACAACACAGATAAATTACAGATGGCTGAGAGAAGAAAGCAATTAATTAAAGGATGACTCGTGGAAGGCAAGCTCCCTGGGTTAACACAGGAGGATAAGGAGTCACCTGGTTGTGAAGACCTAATGCGAAACAAATGTTTGATAGGACCCAGGTAAGCACAAACCAGAGTTCTGCTACAAGGAGGGCAGAAGCCACTGCTAAGTCTAAATAGATCTACTGCCTAAGGTATAAGTTATATTCTCCAAGTCTGCACACTTGGAAAAGAAGGTGCAGGTTTATCTAAAGGATATACTTCCCCTCTGAGGAGAATCCACCCAGTAAAGGCCTCTGGTTTATGAGTGCAGGTTACCCTAAGGGCAGAAAAATGTCCCAGCTGCACAAGCCACATACCTAACTTTTCCTTGTCCCCAGGAGTCACAAGATGTCTTTGAAGAACAACAGAGAGTGATTTGGTCTTTTTAAGTGTTAGCCTTGGTGATCTCTGCTCATCTTCTAACTAGAAGAGATGAGGATTTGGGTTATCCATTTGCTCCTCACCTGTGATGTGACATATGGCCACAGTCTGGTCACATGCCCTAGCCACACTACATGATCAGCCCCACCATCAAACCATTCACCAGCAATAGATCAGTTCAAGATCCAGAAGGTAGATGGATAATCACACTGCAGCCCTTTCCAGATCCACCACGTAGGGATCTGATAAACCAATTATTGAAGTTTGCTGCTATTCCAACTGATCAAATTTTAGCCTAAGTGAGGCAGCAAGCCCTTAAAACCAGACTTGATAGTGAATCTTATTCTGGAAGAGACAAAAGCTCTATAAACAAGGCATTTAAAGGCATGTTCATTACAGCAGGGTTCCTATTCATCAAGGCATTGGAATTTTCTTCAGCTATACAGGGAATCTTGTTTGAGTTCAAGAAAGCATTTACTCAGAGGTGCAAAGCACTCCGATGTATTTGTTTTCATCCCCTTCCATTTTAAGGTGCTACTTACATGGTTAAGGTAAGCATCCGTCCAAACATGTGGTGGAAAGAAAGCTCCAGTAACAGGATCATCTGTAAAAGTACTTGAGAGGGGACAGTCCCCACCAGAGACTCTTGGGCTCTGTATTAGCACTGCCTTGTTCTGCAGCCTTACATATATACATGAATTTCTCTGTTTACCATGCTAGACCTTTAACTGGATATAACAATCATGAAACTGGGAATGGGTATGTGAGGGTTTACTCAGCTAATCTGCAGAATCCCTTAGCTGTACAAAGCGTTTTGCACCGCAATGGTAAAGCAGCAAAAAAAGTCATGCCTGGTCTCTAATGCATGCCCTTGCAGAAATCATTTATATTCCTACCATCCAACTATATTTAATAAAGTTTAGCATTTCTCTACTTATGAGGCCAAATTTTCAAAGTAGTGAGTGGGAGTTACATGCATAAATCCTGTTACTTGTTAACAGTGTTTTTACACAAACCTTTCATGCTACCCTTTGGAAATTTAGTCTATAATCTCCACTTGTCTAGCATGTCTGCTGTAGGTGTAGACAGGATTGTCATAAAACATTACTTACCAAATCTTCAATTATGCCATGTAGCTTTTTTTCCTTCTACTTCATTTATTTATTACCTGAAATGACTGTATTCTAATCAGACAGTAATTCTGCTCGTCAAGGTTCAGGCCTTTCTGCATTTTCCCTTCTGATTTCTCAGGCTATGTAGGTTGAAGGAGGTTGGGGATGGAAGAAAGAATAAATTTGGAATTCTTTCATTCCTCAAGGTTACTATATACTGATGCCTGCTTATTAATAAAAAAAAATCCATTTCATAATATGTGTCATTCCTGTCCAAATACGTAGCTTTTCAATTAAAAGAGGCACTGGGAATTAAAAATGGGAGAAGATATTCCTCTGTATATAATGCACTTAGAAGAGAAGAGACAAAAATAGATTGCAAACTTGGGGGAAACAAAATTAGCAAGCCTAGCAAAGCCACATAATTGGATTAATTCAACTGCTATGACATTACAGGAAAAGGATCTGTTTTCAATGAACTGCAACAAGATGCTGTGGCAGAAGTCAGTGTCCCTGTTATAACACTCAGGAGCAGAAGGAACCTAGCAGCTCCTTGTGTGATTTCATTCAGGAGGTTTTGCTGAGGATCCAGCAGAAGTTTCCCTTGTTGGTCTCTCTGCTGTTGTCTAGTTGCTGCAGCTAGACACAGCTGCCTCAACAGGCACCCTTGAAGAAGTCGTAGCCTAGCCTGCCATTATATAAATATTTCAAAATACACACAAATAGAATGTAACGATGTATTATTTAATAATAGTTGTCACATCTTTGCTTAGACAAATAGCTGTGCAAATTGAATATTCAAAACATGTCAAAGCTAGAGCTGCTCAAAAATTCATAGTGAAATATTTCTTTGTTCCATTGAGAAGGGATACCAGATTCCTTCCTCTTTCTTTTTTTTTTTTGGTGGAAATATCTTTATTTTAACAAAATTTTAACAAAAGAATTTCTCAGTACTATAGTGGAATTTGTGGGCAAAATGAAGGAGCAAAAGGTCCCAAAGGAAAAAGTAGAAAGAGATCTGAATTATGTTTATTTCCTAGCACCGATAGCTCTTTTTCATGGATTACTCCTTCCAACTGCAAATTCAAAAGGCTCAATCTGATTCTAGATACCCCACTGTAATTTTTGAAGAAAAAGAAACCAGATCTTTTGTATGCAAGAGGGATACAGTGCAAGTTACCATACTGCTAACTTCAAAGATGCAAAAATCAGAAGCCTTGCCTCTCAAATCATTCCATTAAATAAGCTTTATAATCATGAGATTCTATTTCCTTTTAAAGAACATATAGGATTTTTTTTTATTTTTCTTCTGACTTTTGAGTCTTTAGTGGAGATATTCTTTAAATTTATTTTAAAAATTTCAGTCACAAGGACAGAAATTTGTGAAAAATATTCATTTAACTCACTTTAGTTGGACAGCCAAAGTGCCTGCATTTGGCACGCTAAGTTCCATATTTAGTCGGCAAACTAAATTATAAATCCCTTTAGAAAGTGGAGTCTCTCAGTTAGCTGTCTAGTGTTATTATGATCTTGCATTTGAACACTTGAGTGAAGACCTAAGGTTTTAATAGAAGGAAAACCATGGTAAAGTCATGACATGTGGCGACCTGCAAGAGGGAATGCTCTCAGTTTTTCTCCATCCCTTTGGAATTCCAGGCTAAACCCAAAGACATGTTTACAGAAGGTGAACAGAAAACAAATGATACAATAAAAGCATAATTTATGTTATTTATCTTGCATCAGACTCCTTTTCTCTCATTATTAACATCCTAGTCCATCACGCATTTCTTATATTCAACGGGGTTGCATAAGTGATCCAGGATTAATCATGTTCACTAAGTGTTGCAGGGTTAGCAGTGCAGTACATTCCCACTGCAGAAACAGTGTTGCTGACTAGCAGAGTTAGCTCAGGCAGGAGCAGCTCTCTGAAATACAAGTGCTCCTAATGCAAAACTCTTGTCACCGGGGCCTCAGTATTTCTGCCCTTGTCCCCATTTATTGTGTCCCATGATTCCTTCCCACACAGCTACTTCAGCTAGGGCAGACTTTGCATCTTCCTAAAAGAGATCCGTGGGAGACAAACAGGGATTTATCAACATTTAATGGGAATTAATGGCCAGACTCCAGCCCAAGTCACAGGCGGTCTCTAGATTTTGGCCCCCAAGCACGACACGGAATCACAGCCCAAGTGACCTCCCACCCTGAAGCTCCCCTTCCCACCTGAAGAATGGCAGGAAAAATATTTGTAAGAACAAATGCTAAGAATACAATATAGAAATGGCCTTAGATTTGAAAGCTCCTAAGCGCAGAGGTTTACCAGCTTTGCAAAGGCCATTTAGACAAATAATCAGAGCTATTGCTTTCAATAAACAACATCCAACAGCTCTTTAGCAGTTTTCTCCTGCAAATCACTAAACAAAGCTTCAAAACATCTTTGTTAAGAATAAATTATCAATTCACCCATTTCCCAAATGAATGCAAGGGTCTGCTCCAGAAACAATAATTAAACAGGGATATTTGTTCTGGGCAAAATCTGAAACATTATCTATTGCTACCTTCATCGCTTGCCTCTCTCAAACACAGTGCATCTCATCATATAGCCTAGGATAACCTCTTATAAGAACTGCATATAAGCCCTGAGCAAGCAAATAGCTGTTTTCTAATGTGAAGATGTTTTTTAACTTGTTCTTTTTTCTTGCTAAACCCTTAGAAGTAAACAATACATTTTAGGTAATAAATATGGTACCATATGGATAGGGAAAGATAAAAGACTGTCCAGAAAATTGCCAAGATTGGTGTTTCTCTGCAGAAGATATAGTATCTACAGCACTGCCAAAATAAAACAGGGACAAGTGAGGACAGAAAACCATCTGGACAATTGGCAGGAAAAACAAAAAGAAATATTGAGTGACAAAGCCAGACAGAAAATAATTAATCCAATAATCACTTTCTAATAAATTCTCTGCTATTATTTTTCATATCTGAGAAGTATTATTCAGCATGCAAATACAGCCTTGAAAGAATAACTTTTGTTTTTACATTTCTATTGTAATTTATAATGGCAACAGGAAAAAAAAAAACTGTAAAACCCCATTTATTACTTCAAGCTCTTGGCAATGCCAGTTGCACTCCTTCGCTCAGACTGCCTGCAGGATCCTCAGAGCTGGAAGACCAGAAGCCACAGGCATCATCACACTACAGTTATTTGTAGGATTCGCGTTGCAGTGTATATTCCTGATTATTTACACAGGAATTCCTTTGGGCAATGATTTAAAATGACTCAACTAAATAACCAAAATAGGTAGCCCCCCAAAACAAGGACCAGAAAAAAAATGGTTTATACAGATTCTGTGTAACTATTAGCTAAAAACTGTACACAGGGTAAGTAAAATAGGGAAAACAGCTAATATGCTCATAGCCCTTGGTGACATTCCCCAGCTGTCATTTACCGGGGAGACTTCCCTTCCGCTTACCATTAGAAGCTGTTCCGTGTGGCCCCTGCCACAGAGGGCCCTCACCAGTGACCTGCACTGTCACTCCGTGTGCATCGCCAGGAAGCACATGCCAAGAGCTGAAAATGGATGCTCACAACTGGATTCTGTAGCCCACATGTAGACATCCAGGTAAGTGACAGGGAATTTAAATACTTATGTAGCTAATGCTCCCAATTTAAGCAATAAATCACCTGAGCATTAGAAGAAACACACACTGCAGTTCAGGTCCAGGGGCATAACAGTTTCTACCAGCATACGAAAGTGCTTCTTTCTACTTGTCTGATTTCATATTGACTACAATTTTGTTTTATAAAGAAAGAAGCTATTCCCTCCTCTCCTCCTTCCCTCCAGCAACCCATCAAGCTGACAACACGCCAGAGTTTCTGGGGTAAAAGGGACAGTCAAAAGCCACTTTATGTCAGGCAGCATCTTCGTGCTATTTCTGAAGAAGTCGTCACGGATGAATGAATTGGACAGCACAGAGCATTTGTGCATCCCGCATCCCTGTGCTTACAGGGTTCAAGACAGGGGCTGCCGAGGAAGGGGAAATGCTCTTGCAGCTTATAGGCAGAATGGTACTAGCCAAGGGCTACCATGGCATATCTGTTTGCAGAAGCTGTGTGGGAGAAATCTCATCCCTTAGGTCTCTACTTAGTCTGTGTGACACACTGACCCCCTCTGCCAAAGTGCTGGGCACTCTCTGCTTGAAATCTGGGGACGTGTGGCACCTTCCATGGTTTGCTGCAGGCTTGTGGACGGTGCCAGCTCGCTCTGCAAACCCCTATTTGGCCCCATCTTCTTACCAGCTCATCCCTGCTGAGGGACGAGACGTGTCCCAGCAGCAGGTGGTTTGGCTGAGCTGACTTTGCACTGACCAGAGGATGCCCCCACGCAGCAAGGCCAGGGCAGACGGCTCCAGCACCTGCAACTGCAGGAAAAGCCCCGGGAAGAGGCTGTCAGGGCAGCACAGAGGGAAATTTGCACTGGGGCCTTCAGCTGCCCAGGGAGAGGAAGAGGATGCCCGGCCAGGCCCTTCAGTGCCCAGGAGAAAATATTTTTTTTTCAGGCATAACAAACCATTCGCTTGAATAGTTCAAATGTTTACAGAAAAAAAAGAAAATCATTCTAAGTTTTTTTTAGTATAGCTCACAGAACAGAAAATTAAACATTTAATTTCTCCTTCTCATTGATTTTATGTTGAACTTTGAAAATTCTGCCTCATATAAAGCAAGTAGGGGTCAGATTAAACTCACTGTTGTGGTCAGTTGCTGTTTCATAAATATTTGTTTAAAGATTTTTTTTTGTTTAGTTCTACATCTAAAAAGCTTTGCTTATAACTCTCCATGAAATATCAAAATATCTTTGTCTTAAGAATCTGCTGGAGTCGAGCATTTGGGTTCTGAGCGTTTCCAGCATTATCAGGTTAGAACAGAACAAACAGACTTTAGTCTGACATCAGCACTCTTCCCAGCAGGATACACTACTTTTTTCATTAGAATCTTTGAGCTTGAGATCAGACACAGGGAAAGATTAAAACAAATATGAATTTAATCAAGGGATTCTACTTTCCTGGTGTGGGAACAGGAACATGCTGACATAAATAGAGGACGAAGCACTAGGGCGTCTGAACCAAATCAAAGACGGCTTGCTTACCACTAACTGCTCAGATGATCCATATCATAACAACAAAAAGAAAAACAATTATTTATTCTTTTTGATGTTGCTGCTCAGAAGTAACTTCCTTTTTGAAGAGAGCAGGGTCAAAGCCAAGTTATTGTTTTTGCTTGAAACTTTGTCAGTGAGGGAGTAAAAGTTATTAGGTATGACTTACTTTGGGGATTTATGTGGGAAAGTTAGAGATGTTCATTTCTTGTGGGTAATAACTTGGAAAAAAGCTAATTGTAAAATGAGCTGAAATTCATTGTTGTTATGGAAAATCAGAGCATTTAAAAAAAAATAAAGCAGATAGTGCACTGAAGCTTCCTAAAATAGATGGTACGCAGCCAGCTCGCAGCCTGAGCTAATGGCCAAAACCAAGTCCAGATACCACATAACACTGAGAAGATCCTAAGCCAGAGATAAGTATGCTCCAAATTTGCAAACAAGTGGGTGAACAGAAAACTCTGAGCTGCTTTCTAGTGCACTGCAGATTTGACAAATGGTCAAAGCCGCTTGTGATCATCAGCAAATGCAACTAATAAAACCAATAGAGGGACAAAGTCAAATGAGACAGGCAAAAGACTATATCTGCACAATGGCAGATTTGGTGATTTCAAATTGTTATGCTATTTGCAATTCACTAAATCTGTGTCCTCAGCCTCATAAAAGGCACAAAGATGACAATAAATTACGCCCTGAAGAGTTTGCGTGTTTATATACATAAATAAACTGAAGAGTTTACCTACATACAAGTGATGTTAATACTTTAAGTTCACAGAGTACTTGGATCCCACCTGAAGATGTTCATTTTGCCTTATAACTGTAAATTATATGGCTCTGATTTTCAAGATAAACCCCAAATTAAGTCAATGGGATTGCAGGTTTCTAGCACTTGGCAGGGCACGTAGCTTGTCCGATTTTCTTTGCAGTTTTCTGGACAATCTAGACACAGTAATCCAGATGTCCCACCATGGATTTCAGAAGGGAATGGAGCAGGTTCAGAACTATTGCTTTATTGTAAAAAAAAGGTGGCAGCATTTGATCAAAACCTGGTTACATTTTACTAAAGTACAATCCTGATGATATGGGACATTCACACAAAAATGGAAAGGCAGGTTTCCAAGCTGAGTGGATACGCAACCCACACACCTCATTGGCTGGATGAACCTCAAATTAAATCAGTTTCAAAAAACAGATCACAGCTTTTCTGTGTGAACAATGGTGGAGTTGAGGCTAAAAGCCAGACTAGAGCTAAGATGAGTGATGTAATGAAGAAGACAGACTTTATGAGTAAGAATGTTTCTCATTCTGCATAAAAATAAAAGGGAAATCTATGTTCTTATCAAACCGGAGAAGCCAGAACCCAGGTGCTCACAGTACCTGACGGCGAACTCGAGCCGGTACTCTGTGGCAAGCACGTACTTCAAAATGCAACCTTGGGAGGGCACGGTGTAGTACGTCTCCTCTTCCTAAGAAGTGCACTAATCTCTATACAGCATTTCCCAACTAATTAATTCATGAATCTATAAATATTAAACACAGCAATTTTACAACTCCACAGCAAAACATCAAAATAGTATCTTAGAAAACATTACAGATTTTTGTTTGAGACAAAAAGATTTGACAAACAAAAGGAGCACAAAGCTGACAGGACTCTTGGAGACAGACCTGGGGAGAGAAGGAAGGGGCTTCCAAAGCATATTTGTAGGCAAATTTCCCATCACTTTGCATTTCATCATGAGAAAGCGGGTAAAAACCTTGAAATACAGAGGGAGGGAGAAAAGTGAAACAAACAAATTGTCTAAAATATAAAATAAAATGTCAATTTATACTTAAGACATGAAGAGAATAGGGTGTCTGCAGCATTTAAGAGGAGAGGCCGCCACATACGAATAGCAACAAAACATGCATGTAGGAGTAAGTGGAAAGTGTTTATCATAAGGAAAGTGAGCTGAAGTTCAGTCAGCACTGACTGCATGAGGAGGGCCAAGCCTAGGTATATCCTGGTGGTAACTCTATGCAACACAGGCCTTGTTTTTTTGTCTAAAAGCTGGAAAGCCAGATGTGTCTGCATTCACCGCTCCGGATAAAGAATCCCCTCTGTGTTCCCTGCACCTGTTTCCTCTCTTCTCCAGCAGGAGGGAAACCACACTGCTGCTGAGGGCAGGAGCCAGAGCCAGGGCAGCTCCATCGGCAAAGAGCCTTGGGATATCTGATAGGGGATATTCCGGGCGGTGAAAAGATGGGGGAGAAAAAAAGAAAAAGACCAATATTCAACCCCAGGAAGCTGCGTGTCAGCAAAGCAGACCAAAACTTTTCAGTAAGGCAAAGCTGAAAGACAAAGTGAGGAAGAGACGTGAAACCTGGCTGATGCAGCTGATTTGTTTCAAAGCAGAAACACAAAGGTAAAGCCAATGGTTATTTTTAAGAAGGTTCTTTATAAAAGTCAGCCTCATTTTCGCTAACGCATAGGCTTCATACAGTCATGCAGTGTCCCATACAGTCCAGAACATGACACCCACATCTGGCACTACTGACAGGGAAACAACCCCTCAGTTCTCCCATAGATGTGATTTAGGAGACTCANGAACATGACACCCTGGCACTACTGGCACTACTGACAGGGAAACAACCCCTCAGTTCTCCCATAGATGTGATTTAGGAGACTCAGCTTAGTCAAACTGACACAACCTTTGGGTTTTGGCACATCCATGCGCTCTTTGGAACAGCAGTTTGGGAGGCAGCACTGCCTGGAGCTGGCACATCCCTGTG
The DNA here is from genome assembly GCA_013389825.1 of Crypturellus undulatus. Classification (NCBI taxonomy): domain Eukaryota; kingdom Metazoa; phylum Chordata; class Aves; order Tinamiformes; family Tinamidae; genus Crypturellus; species Crypturellus undulatus. The sequence continues at coordinate 854,587 of VWPW01000040.1, forward strand.
TCACAACACTGCACCTTGCAGAGGTGCCTGCTGACTCCCCAGCCTGCTGAGCTGCCCACACTGCTGCAGTTGGCCGAACACCCCTCGCTCTCGCACAGCTCATTCAGGCCCGTGTCAGCCGGGCACGGCCAGAGCCTTCCGTTCCTGGGACCGGCACGGCGCTCTGCCTCACGCATCCCAGGAGTTTGCTGCAGGCTGCACCCCGTGACTGCCCATCACAGCTCAAAGCTGGGACTCCCCAGCCACAAAACACTGTGGTCACTGGTGATTCACACAGTTCAAATTTTGACATCTGTTCTTCAGCTAAAACGCTCCTGACCACAAGCTGTCACTTTTGTAATGGCAAGATGATCATATGTTCTCATGTAGAGAACATGGGACCAAAAATCATCCTGGAAAAATCTTCTTGATGCTGTTTTTATCTGCAGCTTTGGGTGAGTCATAAGATCATCCCTGTATTCCTCATTTAAGTCCCAAAACGGGGAACATGCTCATCACCAACGCTGCAGTAGGAGAACAGAATGCAAGGCCCAGAGCTCCTACACTCGCTCTCCGGCTGAGGGGTGCATTTCTCGTAACACCTCCCAGCACAGGGAGCACTTCCAGACCTGCTACATGCCAGCATATCTGACCCAAAACTGTAGAGGACACACAGGATCCCTTTCAGAAAACTATACCCAGTCACTTTCCTGCAGGAGACCCTAGAACTGGGAACACAGTCCTTATTAGAGTCAGCCCTGTGCCAGTCCTAAATGACTTGCTGTGACCACATGGCACAATCCTACAGACACAGTAACTTAAATCCCCTGGCAACAGAACTGTCTTAACAGCATCCTGCAGCCTGAATGCAAGACTCTGCTAATGCAGCTACCTGCTCCCTTCTGCAGTCCTATTTTAAAGGAAGAGTCGCATGAAAATGGGAAGCATTCAGTGTGCTGACATGGAGGGCTCTGGATGAACTGCAGGAAACACCAACTGATACAGGAAAGGCTTTGCAAAACCAGAGGGGATGTCTCTGAAGGAAAGGCTCTCAGGAGGCAGTAGCTTCTGGTTCACTTCCACTTGATTTCTTCACGTACTACATGTGAGAAGGCTGATGAAAATGCACTCATGGCATAGGAAGGCAATAAAAAGACACTAGCACTTAAAAGAAATCCTAAGCAACAAAAAAAACACAAATATGATGAGATAAGTCACTTCAATCCAGTAACAGCAATAATGATCTGCGCTAGCTGTTGCTATGACAAACAAAGTTTAAGGAAGTGCAGT